>JAPMOQ010052775.1:2406709-2445201 GCA_026543055.1 Argiope trifasciata | reverse complement strand
TCACACCTGCATGCTGTTGGCGGCAATGCGGAGACAGACAATTCTCAAACCTGCATGCTGTTGGCAATGCGGAGACAATCCTCAAACATGCATGCTGTTGGCAATGCGGAGACAATCCTCAAACCTGCATGCTAGTAATGTGGTAACCTTTTATTTGTAAGATAATTCTCTCAAACATGCATGCTGGTGAGATAATTCTTAAATCTACCAACCTTTTAAATTTTAGTTAATATCTAGGGAATAATTTTTGCACCTTCCAATTTTGCAAGCGTTCTTAATATATGTCCATTAATAACAGTTCCCATTCCATGCCAACTAACGGGGAAACAGAAGTGCGAAGAATTGCAATAAATCGATTTAGTCCCTTCATTCTAGATATTGAAAAAAGGGAAGGAAGAAAATCAATTTTTTCGACCGTTCGAATCTTTCCACCCCCCTTTCCCCGACCATCTTCCCTAACATCCGTAAGAAAACATTGTTGGAAAAGGGGAATGCTTCCCTATAAAATAGAAACTTTATTGATTGCGGACAGATTTAAATGAACTTCATCAACGAAACGGCCTCCAGACACAAAGCACGACCTCTCATCCCCCCATTTTATTTGTTTAAGTATTATTCCCCTAAGTACACCCTTTCACCCCTTTCCGAGAGCTAAAGGAGCTCCGTCACCCCCTTTTCTTTACATCTGTTTCAGCTCATTTTATTTTCTTTATCAGTCGGCAGGGCCCTGGAGTAATGTCGTTGGAAAAACAAGGCAGGCGGCGAGTGTGCTCCCACTTCAACTTTTTGTTCTGTTTTTCTTTCGGACATTTTGCGAAATTTCGGGAGATGCTGGTTAGGGCCAAAAGATAAAAGGAGGGGAAGGATTTGGTAGTTATTCCATCCTTCTGGTTCCAGTGGATGTCTTTAAATTCCGTTCGCTTTTTATTCCATGAATTTGCATACAGATGGCGGCTGAGCGTGGCTGAAGGGAGGAATTCAAAAACAAATTTTTGGGGATCGCCTTAGGGC
Source organism: Argiope trifasciata (assembly GCA_026543055.1). Taxonomy (NCBI): domain Eukaryota; kingdom Metazoa; phylum Arthropoda; class Arachnida; order Araneae; family Araneidae; genus Argiope; species Argiope trifasciata. Next base: position 2,444,190 of record JAPMOQ010052775.1, on the reverse strand, counting down.
TCTTAAATCTAGATTTTTTTTTAAATCTAAAAATATAAGGGAATGAAAACATTTTTTGTATTTAGATAGAAAAAAAGGAAGAGGGGTTTCACTGCAAGGTAAGAAAATGGTTTTTAGAAATACTGAACGAATATTAGAAAGTAATAAGACCATTACTTAAATGAGTATATGCATTAAATAGTCTAAATTAAACAAGAATAGAGTACAAATGAAAACTTGAATAGCGGTAAATACTTCTATTGAAAGTAATAATCCGTTTAAAAATAATACATAATCTTCTATAAATGATTAAAATGCAAAATTTCATTCCTTCTTATTGATATTCAGATTAAGAATTTTGTAAATCCAATGTTTTTCATATCGGTAAAAGTAACCGTTGTATGCAATTATGTGTTAGAAATGTGATGGGATGAATTTTCAATAAATGCATATTTGATGAACCAATAGATTCAAACTCGGAATGATATTACTTACCTTTATTTTCTATTACACATCAAGTTGAAATTGTCCTTTAATAGGCTGTTAATGCGCTCAGAAATCACTTAATAATACTCCTTTTTTTTAAAGAGCAGTTTTTAAAGTTGGAATAGTAAAATACAATTAAAATTAAACTATTCTTACAAGACAAAAATGTAGGAGTATGAGAATTTTCATTGAAATCGATAAGTTGTGTTTCGAAAATTATAGTACTCAACCATTGGATATTATAGTACAAACTTTTTGTTTAAGCGTGTACTCTATATACCACTGTATTGAATAAAGTGAAGATATAGTTAATTCAAATAGTATGTCAAAATCTTGAAAGAATGTTTCATCTTTAGTGCTTGGATAATATTTTAGATCATTCTGGTTTATGCAGATGGTGCAGGGTTTCAAACAAAACAGATTTTAACTTACCTCTGGATGGATATTTTATTAACCAAGTCAAATGTCTCGAGATTCCACTGGACATTTTCAAGGAAATACATTAATCCCTAAATTTGATGGGCTTTATTATCTGCGAATTTTTCCTGTTTGTATGACATAGATGTATAATATCACTAAAATTCCGTGCCGCTAACGGAAATTGAACAAATTCTCATCAATACGCAACCATGTTATCATGCTGCAAAACACTGTTGCTAACTTCGCAATTCTTCAGCACCATTACATTGGTGGACAGTTTCGAAATATTGTCTGGCCATTGCAGTTCGAAAGTTTCCCAATGACTAATAGTTTCTAAAATCAGAGCGTCAGCTATCGTTCATATCTTGTATAAGCATCCATTAGTAAATTGATAAAATACCTGACCATATTCATTATTCTCCTGGAAGTTACATTACTATCATATTTTGTTTAATAATCCATTTTAAAAGGCATCAGAATCTTTTTTGGATGCCTTATCTTTTTATACATTTAATGGTGGATTTATGCAATCATAGAACAATGTCTTAATTTAGATCGATTGAAGTATAAATAAAAAAAACGATGTGTAAAATTTGAAATCTAAAATAGTTCTTAATGTGATACAGTAGCAAAAAATATATAAAAAAATTATAAATAATGATGGAACATTTTATTAATTTTGTTAACTAGCTTTGGTAATCAAAATAAAATAAAGATAATAGGCATTCGAGTACACGTCTAGTAATTTTAAAAGCGGTGGAGCATAATATATTTAGCTAACACAGTTCTGTATCATAATTCAATCCATGCGTTACATCAGGAAATGTATATCATTCTCTAATATTTTTATCAATTGGAATTTTTTTTCTGTGATTTTGAAAATGATGGGATTTGGGAAGTCATTTCTAGAATAATTAAGTCTGGAATTACAATTGTAATCACAAATCTTCTCAGCAGAATGAAAAATTTAGTTTGTTGGATGAGATTGATAATGAGAAAAGATAATAAATTTGGGTTCTTTACAGAAATTATTTTTTACAAACGCAGTTCCGAAATTAAATTGAGAATATATTTTATGGATAAAACGGTTACCCTTTGCCCTCTGAAGAATAATTCGATATATAATTATTCACATGATATAAAAACTTTATTGCTCTGAAAATAAATTTATATAATTGTTTTAAATTGAATTTCAACGAAAATAAATCCAGCCTTTATACAACCCTATATATTTTTAACAATCAAAATATAATAAATGAGGTATCAAAGTGACGCATCCTCTCGATCGATGCCCAACTTTAGTTTAGTTGTATTAACTTCCTGTTTTAAAATAACCCTTGGGCTATTTTGGGAATGACTTCGTAGTTTTGAGCAGCGATCAGATGACGAGGGCGACATCTGAGCTGGAAATCCCCTCTCCACACCCCAAATAGTGCATGATATGAGACAATCGAATGGCAAGAGCTAAATATCGTTGATTTGAAAGCAAAGCTAATAGTTTTAACATGAACATTTCAGCTTCATGAAATATCCCCATCATTTAAAAAAATGTGTTATTTATAATTAAATTAAAAATGAATTTAAATGCATTTGTATCGAAAATAATGTCGAACTTCTCTAACAATAATCCACGAAATGTCAATGCCCAATCTAACTGCTTTTCAATTTATAACTAACGTCTTAGAGACAAACCCCATAAGCAAGAAGTTTCATAACCGTTATTCTCTTTTACTTTCACATCCAGGAAGGTAAAAAAAATATCATCTCACTCGGGCCTTATCATTAGCGGAATCTCTCCCCAAACTCCGTCCTAAAAAGTAATACCCTCCATAAAAATGAAAAATCGTCAGCCGCAATCTTCCACACACACACACCCTTCTTGTAGGCGACCGAAGCAAGTGGAAGCTAAAAAGTTCTGAAGCAGCACAAAATTTTATTTTTTTGTCCAAGGTTCATGATTGTTAAGAACGAAGCCCGAATGAATAACGATGACGCTTTTTTCCATCCACTTTTGTGCTTCTTCCTTTATTTCTTCCTGTATGAAGCGATTTCACTTCCCTCGTCGTGATACATTCCTCAATCTGGACAGTGATGGCGGCCCCTTTCTCCCCCAGGCGGAATGAAACAGCGAAGAAACCATCCAGAGCCAACTTGTAACGCTGCCAACAAGCCCCCCTCCCCAAGCAAATGGCCGACGCGATCGCCCGATTTATACACCGATCAAATGACGTCCAACTTATTTACAGACAATTCCGCCCATCTTTCACTTCATCCTTCTTTGCAACGGCCATCCACTGTGAATTTAGGATGACAAACATCTGATTAGGTCCCAAAAAGGGCATGGAACTGATAATTGGTCATGGATAAGAAGTTTGATTTTGGAATTTCTTTTACAGAAAGATCAAATTTTAAGAATGATAAGTCTGGCCCAAAGCCAAATGGTTTTTGAAAAACGAAAAATAACCATGTCTTTCTCTGGTCATGGAGATATTAAAAAATTGTTTACTGTATCAAGTTGCAAATAACACTGTAAAAGGAATTCATTGAGTTCAAACGATTGTTAAGCCTGCCTAGTTTTGATTTGTATACATTTTTTTGAGTAACTAGTTTATTTACAGATAATTTGTTTAATATCTGTTATTCTTTTCAATAGTAGTGTAAAATTAGTTTTGCGAAACTACAACGATACCTTAGAAGCAGACAAATACAGTACATTATAGTATGGAATTGATCAATATTCTTAATATTGTATAATATCGTGAAATATTGATTAATATCGCACAATATCGTGCAACAGCCTGTGTTACCTGGATGCAAAAGGAAATAAAATTAATACCTTTCTCTTGAACGATGACTAAAAGTTAATTTCGGGGAAAATTTCATAAATTCAATTTTTACCTCTGGGAACTCTTAGGAGTTAAATAGACATTCAAAAATCGTTTAAACAATGATTTGAAACTACACTGAGATTAATCAAAAATTTCTTAAAAGAAAATGCAAAATCTAACGAAGAACTAAAAGAATTTCTTAATGTTCCTCGATCCCTTTATTCAAGCATCAGATATTCCTTATGCATTATTGAAAACAAAATTAAGCCTTATCAAATATTAAACTTCAAATAGAATATTTGTTTGAAATAATCATCTAGCTATGAAGATTCCGGATGTACTTCTTGCGAACATTGCAAACTGGAATTTCTATTTTCTTGAACATTATGGTCAATTAATGCTCCCCATTGTTGAAAACCTTCAATCGAGTTTTAATGAATCAATAATTTAAATCTGTACAAACAAAAAAGCAATTTTGAAATATATTTTTGTTAGCATTTTTATTTATGTGTCTACAGTTGGTATATCAAGTTCGATAGATGAAATTTAATGTACAGTTTTTATGGCGATTTTCGAATATTATCATTATAGGCTAAATTTAAAAACAGAAAAACCGCCCATTTGTGTACAAGTGAGCATATTAATTTAGAAAAACAATAAATTAGACGAAATGAAGTAAGTAAATGAGGAAATTTCATTGGATCAATTATATATTTATATCAAATTTCGAATGCAATTTGTCAATTGGTTGTGCATGTTTTACATGTTTACTTAAAAGAAAAACATAGCAAACAAGCTGTGAAATCCACTTTTGTTTCCTTTATATTAACATGGTGCATTTGTCTCTATGAGCTCACAAAACCCACACATTTTTTGAACGCTCTAGAAGCAAGCTGACAATCAATGGGATACATATATGCACATTGTATTTGGTATTATATTTACATAAAATATTCTTGAATATTACTATGCATTTTATACATGTATTTATTATACAAGATTATTTATATTTTAATTATTTTATTTCACAGACTTGAATAATACTTTACAGTGTGACATTCGGTAATACAGATTCCCTTTTGGAATGGTGTTCGGCACAATTTCCTGCAGTATCTTGTTTTAAGACATTAAGGACCGCTTTGGAATTTTATCGAGTTTCGCGTCTCATCTGTTAAGGACTGCTCACGAGTTTTATCGTGTTGCGTGACCCGCCTGTTATTGCTTCATACATAACAAAGTTATGATGCGTTTAGAACGTACAAGTTTGCCCCCAAACGTGCAGTCCCATTCATATGCCTTACAAATTTCTTTTCAATCCTTAATGTGCTAAATATTTGTCCTTGGTTGGCTACGCATCAATTTTGTAGAAAAAATAGGAAAACGAGATATCTCGTAACCCTACCCTTACGTTCGGTCTGCGTAAAACGAGAAATTTCGTGACCCACACGCAGTGTGTTAAAATTACGCATATGTGTCCAATTTTAGGTTAAAATGTTAATTTAAAGGGATACTGAAAATCATTTAACTGTATAGAGTAAGTAAAATGTTTTTTGGCCATTTTTGAAGCGATTTTTTTCTAATAGATGTATAGAATGCCGAAAAGAATAAATTTATCAAATAGTACAAGAAATGTGGATTTTTAAATGAACATTTACTTACTCAGACAAGAACCAAATCAAAATAGTTCTCATTTTAAAATTTTACAAGAACGTTTTTTAAGCAGAACGTCATATTTCTATGTAGAGGCATTTCAAACTGAGTAAAGAGCAATAATTATTTCATTACACCAAGTGAGAGACGTTTGAACCTGAAGAATTCAATACAAATTCGCTATTCAATGAATCTTTTGTGATTGATTTTATAAGACGTAGTCGAGTTTCTGTTTCACTGATAAAAAGTCACAGAAATAATATCCTATTCTATCTTGAAAAATGGCAGAGAAATCGGCCAAAAATACTGACGTAAAATAGGACTTTATATATGCTTACAGAATAATCGCATTGACTTTTGCTTCGAAAATCGCATTTATCATCTAAAATCGCTTTATACCAGGAAATATATCTTCATTATCCAAAGACTATGCATCAGTTTCATTTTATTTTTATGAGTATATAAGCTATATAGAATTGATTTACATTATGTGCACTAGCATTGTTAGTATTTTTTTTAAATATAAGCACACACACACAAAACAGCCAACCTATCGGTATTTGTAGCAAAAAGTGACTAAATAATATTTCAGAAACATGGATCGATAAATAAAACTATATAAATGCACTCATCAACGATATGTATTTCAAAAAGTTCGACATTTGATATTAAATAGTATATAATGTCGGATAAATATTTGACCACAATGTTTTTTTCTTTATAAATTTGAATATATTTTCAAATAATAAATAAAGAATATAGTGAATGACGTTTAGTAAATATTTTCATTTTTATTTTTTTCAAATACATAAACTGCATATGTATAAATATCAACTAATGTTTTATCTCAGGATTCACATGAATTTCTAAGAAATAAAATTTCTCTAAATTCATAATAATTAAATTTATGTTATTAAAGGATAAAATGCAATTACGTTCAGCCACTTAAAATTTAGGAAAAATAGCGTTTCAGGAAAAAATGATTAGTTCTCCTATCCAAATATAAATAAAGATATTTTAAATTAAATGATTCAATTCAAAATCTCATACTATTCTTATATCCTTAAATATTAGTTTTTTTTTAATTTAAAGAAATTGAAGAAAATGTAATGGTTATTAAAAATACTAAATGTATTTATATTACAACAAAAAATATCAAAGACACATTTAAATTTCAGGTAATTAATATATTAAATACATTCAATTACTTAAATAATTTCAGTATTAAATACATTCCCTATGTAAGTGAGTGCACGCAGGCAAACACCCACCCACCCACATCACATAGACAAGTCAGGGGTTAAGCTAACATCTTTAATAAATGAAGGACACAGTAGTGAAATCATCTTCCTAGTCGAAGGATTTAGTCACAGCTTTGTATAAGATTAAGCGTTGACATCAGCTTGGCATCGAAAATTATGAATATTTAGCATAAAATATATATTTAGCATTGTTTAAAATGCATTCTCCGTTAATAGAACAAGTCGCGATAAAATATTTATCAACTAGGAAATCCATTATATTATTAAATCAGACTCTTCTCTTGAAATTTGAAACACAATTGAATATATATATATATAAATGAGTTTTAGTAATAGTACTAATAAAAGTGCAGTTTAATTAAAAAAATTACAAAACCAATACAAGTCAAAGCGTTCTTACTCAGATTTTTTAAAAGTATCTCTTATTCATTTAATCCTTATTTATTAAAATTAAAATACGAAACACTTATTTATCTTTAACGATATAAAGGCATTCATAATTTGATATTCATAAAATTAAACACTTCAAAAAAAATATGATGAATAAGTAACAAATTACACATTAGCTACGTCTCATAAATCAGTTCAATTTTCAAAAATCGGAAGAATATACGACACAGATTAAACAGAGTTCAACTGAATGAAAAATTGGTATTATGCGTAAATATTAAAAGTTAGGCAATACTTTATTCAGAGTTAGCCAATATTTTTTTTGCTAAGAAGGGAACCTTGAATAAATTTCTTTGTTCTCTTTGCTTTTTTTTGTATTCGAAATATTTTGAAATCGAAATAGGCCAAAAATGTTTTGAGACGATCTGAAAGTCGATATGTAAAAAGAGCGAATTTCAATGCATTCTATTTTAAACTGAAATGATTTCTCAGAGCTTCACCAGATGTCGCTGCAAAAGTGTGAAATGCGAGAATGGTTAAAAGGAAATTTATACTACCTTTTGAACAGTTTTTCCAATATATATTTCAAACCATCATTTCAAAAGAAGAACATGTCTGTTGCTGTTAAAAATTTATTTTTATATCGATAAAGATGCAAGACCATTCATATGGAAGTACTCTTTGACTTTTCGAAAACCGCATATTAGAGTAATGGTGTTTGAAATGAAAACAAAAATCTTGATACGGTTCAAAATAGGCAAGATTGTTTTAATTAGATTGAACTATTGTATTGCCTATGAAAGTTTCTACTTCCGTTTCATAAACCATTCAATTTTATGTTTTTGTAAAAAATGTTTGTCGACGTTTGAAAATGATTTAGAAGTCCTTTTAGATCAAAAGTACAGTTTAATCAAAACCCACTCTATAAGAATATGAAACTCGCATTGAAAACAACTAAAATGAATCTTTATTTTGCAAATTTTAATTATCCTTGCACGGATTTTAAAAAAAATGGTTCGTTATAAACATTAGAAATTAGTGAAGAAGATTATAAGGAACGAGTTTTCTCTATCATAAAATTTAATCCGCTATCACTACTGCCTCTAGATTATATAAAATTAGAGGAAACCATTTCAATAAAATATTTTTACATTGTTCTAGGAGAGATTTAAACTACATTTTACATCGCATTAAAAATGACTTATCAGTATGCATCGTTAAATGGATTTAATTTTTTTATACTAGGGATAAATATCGTTTCATATAGTAGTAACCAGGTTCGAATAACTTCAGAAGCTAATTTTAGCAAAATGTTTAATTCAATAAGGCTTTACATTTCTCTTAAAGGCTGATTGTCTTATGTTTAACAAAAGAATTTCAATTGTGGATTCTTTTGATACTAAGCCGTCCAATAAAATCTTTTATCGATTCCATCTACTCTGTAATAAAATCTATCAATCTTTTAATCTATTATATTATATATTTATTTATATATATCACTAATTTTTAAATGAAAAATATTTTAAATAAAATAAAATTTATTCTTTAAGCTTAATAGTATTACTGGATTAGCTGAAAAATGTCAATTCCCAATATCTTTTCGAATAATTCTTATGTCGAAAATCAAAAATGTTTCCCAGTTAAATAATAAAAGCCCATTTTACTTACCAGAATCAATCACTGCATCCTTTGCAGGAAAAAGAAAAAAGCCTTCCACAGTTCTTTACAACAATTTCTTCCTTTTCACAAGCATCGAATCGATGATCGTATCGTTATTAGACTACTAACAGCAGCGGTTTAATACCTTAACTGACCATAACACATTTCCCAAAGGCCAGAATTCAATTTGGCGATAGCCAAGGCACCTATAGAGCGGTGTCTTGATGGAATGATTAGTGAAGTGTCATGGCCACGTGTGAGAGAGGGTCTACTCAAGAAGGGCCGACGCCGTTCCCTGACGGCACCGAAATCGTTTGCGGGCTGAAGAGGAAGAGCGCGCAACTGGAGTCATGAATGCAGTGAGGCCAACATCACAGGGTCGCTACCTAAAGAGGGAAAAAGGGTTGCAGGATCTGCGAGACTGCCGATTGTCTCGCCAAACGAGTTGAAATAGTCGCCAAAAAGATCGTTCTGAATTTCGAGGCAAATTGCTTGTTTGTAACCGGATTATTTTTTGAGTAAAAGAAAAAGAGTATTTTTAGAATTTAAACCATATTTGTTTGCAATTTATTTTATTCAATATGTGTTTTTAGAACAAGGTTGACGGTGATTTATTTACTAAAGTAATTTCACGAATACTTAATAATGTAATTTCAAAAGCTGAGAATCTAATAGTTTTTCTAGTGATGCCATAAAAATTGAAACCTTACATTCAAATTCTATGCGATAAGAAGATATAGAATTGTTAAATTTATAATATATAAAACAGCAAGTACATATAAAAGTTTAAAACACATTTTAAATAGTTATAAAGCTTTAAAGTAAATGTTTTATATGAATTCTTCTTGTTAACCGTTTGTATTGGCTCATTACTTTGATGAATATGATTCAAAAATTAGTTCTTCAAAAATTGGCATAATTAAATTTTTAGATTGATTAGAAAAATTAAAAACATTTAAGAAAGTAAAAAAAAAAAAATCGAATTTTTACTTATCTGATAATGTTAATTTCAAATTTGCCTGTCTTGAAATGTGTTTTTGTTGTATTTATTTATTACTAGTCGCCTTTGGCGACCAGCTGGTTCGCCATGAGTAAAGCGTTCTAAAATTTTCAATTAAATCATATATTCATTAGCTTTGAAGTAATTCCGGGCATTGATTGACCTGAAATTAATATTTTCTTTAAGATGATGGACGGAAAGTTCTAAAAGTACACCTTTTCCTAATAATATTCTTTAATTTTATAAATCAGTTAGTTTTAACCATCGATTATGCTTCCAAAATATTAAAAAAAATCGGTGATGTTGCCAAAATATTAAATATGTTTTTTTAAAGAAAGCGAGAAAGGGAAAAAAAGTATTAAATTAATGATACAGATATTGCAAACGATTACATAAATATGCCATTAAGTCGGGACTTCAATGCATATCCTGTCTAAATTCAATCAGGTTTACCCTAAATAAAGAAGATTTATTCAGTTAATGATATAGATATTGCAAACGATTGTAGAAACCTTTGCTTTGCATTTATTTTTTAAAGAAAATATCACATTTTATATTTATATTATTTTATCCAGTCACGTGCTTAGAAGTTGCATTTCTGTAGATTTATTTTGCGATGATAATTTTTTTATTTGAACTTCCGGCATTCTTTTATTTTATCCAGTCACGTGATAAAAACATGATTAAAATATTTCTTTAAAAATTCGTTAAAAATAGAAGCTTACATTATAAATTTAAAAAATTGATACCGTTAGAAAGCTAATTTTTTAATCTTTAAATGGATGTAAAAATCATGTTTATGCGATCATATTTTCGGAAGTTATAGCGGAAAAACGTCAAAATTTCGCTTAAATTTTAATTAATTCAAATTCTAATTAAAAATTCGAAAAAGGGGCTCCGAGGTGCACATTCCGGACCTCCAAGGTATACATGTACCAAATTTGGTAGCTGTAGGTCCAACGGTCTGGCCTGTAGAGCGCCAACACACACACACACACACACACATTGAGCTTTATTATAAGTATAGATAATAGAACCAAAATTCTCCAATTCCAAAGATATGGAAACTAAGATGATTGATTTTATTAATCGCGTTATTATTAACTCGAATTGCGGCTCAATATTTAGCTGTTTTTGAGCATATTCTCAGGCATCCTTATAAAATACGTTGGTTTCATTAAATTTTAAATGTATAAAAATTATATTGAAATCTAATTTTCTAAAATTAATGGATCATTTAATTTTAACCTCTTGTTAAATAAAATAATTTTTGAACAACATTTATCAATATTTGTTGAACTTTGTATTGCATAAGTTAACTAGAAGCTTTTTATTTGAGTTACACTTCATTTGTGTCTAATTAGATGACATCTGCTGAAGAATTCGAATGAACAAATCTCAAACTTGAATAAAGGCAGCGAATCTGTGAATGTAATCATTGTGGGAAACGAAAATTGAAGGGTTTGTTGCAAAAAGGATGTAATTTCAATTAAAGGAATATAGAATTACAGGGTTATGTACTATCAGGATGTAAAATAAAAACTTGTTCATGGTGCCAGAAAGATGTAGCTGCAATCTTTAGTTTTCGTATTAACTCAAGCGATAGAGTTTGTCTCAAATTGGTAGCAATATAGAGGCAACTCCTGGTGATACAACTGGTTTTCTGCAAATTTAAATAATTAGAGATTCTACGTTTTTGAAGCAAACCTTCAATTAATTCCGTTATACATCTCGTTTGAAATCGTAAAGATATTATATTTCAAAACATAAAGGTTCAAGCCAGCAGGAAAGATTCGATGAAGGTTGTTAAACTTTGGATCCATTAAGATGCTCAATAGTTAACTTAACAATTTAAAAACTCTTTTTTTCTGCTACAATATTAATAATACGCATAAACATTTCGAACTAGACGAATGATATTTGGTATGGGATGTTTACATAAAATTTGCAGAATTTTATCCCATTCTGAACGGAATCTTTTAAGAAGCTGCCCCTCTGCTTGATTATCTGAATGTGAGTTAATACAATATCTACAATACAAAAAAAGCCAAGTGGAAAAAATTTGGCACGCATATTTAAAACCAAAAGTGCCCATACCGAATTTAATGCGAAATCAATAAAAAAATTGACCCTCTGTTGAATTGTACTTTCACAAATAATGTAATGTGATAAATTAAAAACACAATGACTTACTCCTATCAAATCCAGTATGTGATTTTGTAGTTAGTTATGAGTCAAATTTTGTTTACCACGGTTTAGAAAAAAAGGTTTATGAAAATGCATATTCAGTGTTCTGGTGCTTGTTTAATAATCGTTTCCAGCAATTAATCGCCCCAAAAAATCTCTGAAGATTGCATCCTAAAAGGTTTCTTCTTTCACGACAATTATTGGCATACGGTTACAGCCAAGAGAACTAATCCTGATTGAATATTTGAATTAACTCAGAAAGATATTTAACTTTAAGCTTTGAATAGCATAAAATCTAGAAAATTACATTTATTTCATAAAATACGAGAGCTGATTCAAAAAAGTGATTACAAACAGCCCTATTTGGAAAGTTGAAATTGTGAATGGGAATTAAAGTTGAGACAAATAGCGCTAGTTGTCTTAGACTAGTTGTTCGAGTAGATAGTACTGAGACCTGAAACAGCTACAGTAAGGTCAAGATGCCTAGAGAAGGGGTCTCGCACAGAGGTACGAGTCATGATACGATTTCTATGGGCCAAGAACGTGTCCCCATCGGACATTCACAGACAAATCGTCGAAGTGTATGGAGACGAAGTAATGAGTTCAAAATAGGTGGCGAAAATGTGTTGTTCTTTTTTTCAGCAGGCAGAGAGATTGCTGGAAACGTTTAGCTGGGAGTTCTGGATCCTCCCCTATACAGCCATGATTTGGCTTCCAGTGAATATTTCCTTTTCCTGGATTTGAAAAAACATTGATCAAAAACAAAGTTCATATTAGACGATGATATTCAAAGAGATGCCATGAATTGGCTCAGTAGCCATGAGCCTAATTAAATTGGTCCAGCTGTGTGATAAATGTCTTAACAGATTTGGTGATTACATAGATAAGTGACAGTCACACATGTCTTTCACACATTACCATTAGTTTACTGTGACTATTGTAAATAAAGCATTTTTTATTTAATTTAATTTTTTATTTTTTATTTTTTTATTTGTAATTTTTTTAAAAATCGCCATTCGTATTATTCGCTAATAGCATACTGTTACAACCGCGAATAAGATTTGGGAAGATAAGTCCTGATGGAACATTTGAATTATTTCGAATGATATTTTAATTTAAGCTTTGAATGACATAAAATCTTGAAAACTATTTTCAGGCAATAAAATACTTTGAGAGTATATTTTTATAAAATAATAATAATCTTTTTTGCTTGATGCCTTTAAATTTATTAGAAAAAAAATTATTTCGATTGAAAATCAATATAGTTTTTCACAATTTAGTAAATAACGTTTGCAGTTGCAAAGTTTATTAGTTTATATAGTAAGAAAATTAAGAAAGATAGGACATTTTTTTCCATAAAAATCTTTCTACATTTAAAATTACTATCATTCTTTTCCAGGAACCTCCTGTTTCGCATTCGGTTACAAATGTTTAACAATATGGACGTGTAATTAAATTGATTCGATACAAAATTACAGATCGTGTCAGGCAGTAATAAAATCGGACACCTTAAAAGCCATTTATAACGAGTTTTACGCGAGACGGCTTATGGAAGTCAGGCACGCAGGTTGAATGTGTTATTAGGATAGAGCATTTTAAATGTGTCTCATATATCTTGACGATTTTTCTTGGTTTTTTATGCCCATTTTCTGTAGTTACAAAGCTAATACCTAGCCAATGATACATAAGTGTGTTTTGCATGCTTTTACGTATTTTCTTACTTTTTTATTGCATATTTGATACAAATGTAAAACTTTGACAGTGGTAGGATACTAAGCGAATGCAATATGTACGACTTTTTTATAGCAAAGTTGAACGCATAATTTATAAACAGAGAATGTAAACATGAAATTCATTTAAATAAATTAAAAAATCACGTAAAGTTATATTAAACAATTGATATACCCAACATTAATAAGAATGAAAATATTTTCTTATATCTTAGTATCTATGAAATGAACAGAAAAACATCACAAAAGTGTTTTTTTCTTTTTTTTATCCTTGCCTGAGATAGGAAAGGGATTCTTGAATATCATTACATACTGATTAGGATCATTTAATACTTCATTGGATTGCATATGTACTATTAATGTAAAACAGATTTGATAAAAAATTTATTCAGTTAGTATAATACTTATTGAGGTCGTTGATTTTCCGATTTCAGTACGGTCACAGAGTTCTTGACCTTAAGACTTATTTTCACATATAACTAGTGAATAGAGTAATTTCAGGGCAATAAGATTACTTAACAAGTAATTGTGATGAGATAAATAAAAGATTTACTTAGTAGGTAATAATTTGCTAATAAATTTGGATAAAGATATAGACAAAAAATTGATATTAACTGAAAGAAATTCGGCAAATTTGGTCCAGAATCATGTCGGTGTGGCAAAACTATGATGGTGATTTAGATATGAAAGAGATGACGAGGTGTGCCTTTTAAACCTTTTTGGAATAGAAGGATCACAATTTTTTGTTCCTTTATTTGCGATGCTATCTCTTTTGACAATTTTGTTTTTCAAAAATGTATTTATAGTTTTTATGTCGAAGTCCTACAAAATTGAGAAGCTAAGATCTTCTTGGATATTTTATTCCTCACAAGTTGTGGCATGTTGTGGTTTTGACTTACCATTTAATGAGATAGATCGTATTAATATTGGTTTCTAATCAAAACAATCAAGCCATACACTAATGAATTTAACAGTTAAATGCAATAATCAAAGCATTAAAATCATCTAATTAGTTTTTGGATATCAAAGGGAAGTAAAAGATTATAAACTTGTGAAAATTAAGCACAGTAATTAAACTAACAACACAGGAAAGAGAAATCTTTGTTCGTAAAAATGATTTATGAATATTTTCATGCGATATTTATTTCAGAAATAATTGTCAAAGAACTAAGTAAGAACAAACAAGTGGCAAAGAAATGTTCTTATTTAAGATCTTCAGAATTAATTAGTTCTAATAGTTGAAAATACCATAATGACTTCAGAATTGTTAGTGCGAATTTTATATCGTTACAATTCACAGTTCCTTTTCGGGTTTTGAGAAAGACAAACAAACAAAAGAATTTACTGCTTTATGTATAGAGAAAATTTGTGTATTCCACAACTACTATTCAAAACAATGCAATTGTTTCTCTCTAATTATCTGACATATTTATGGTGTAATTTCTGGCAAGATTTTTAGTAAGCTATACGTGACTAAATTACTTTTGTATGATACAAATATTTGTTTCTACGTGGCCTAGAGCCAGTAGCAGTTTATCCATTAAGGTTGCGAAGCTTTATAGAGAGCTACAAGTGCCTAAATGACCAATGAATGATGAAAGTACTTATTTCTACAATTCTACTTGTTTCATGAGAGTAGTAGTTCTTCCATTAGAGCTGCAGAACTTTATAATGAGTTTCAAGTGACTTAATTACTGATGAATGATGCAAAGGCTTGTTGCTACATTTCTTCTTCTTTCCTGAGCGCAGAGCCAATAGCAGCTTTTCCATTTGGGCCATATATCTTTATAGTGTGTTAAAAGTGACAAAATTAATGATTGATGATGCAAATATTAGTCCCTACGTGGCTGAGAGACAAAAGCAATTCTTCCATAAGAACTGCAAACCTGCAGAGTCCCTCAAAATTATTTTTAAGATAATAATAATTTGAAGATAAAATAAGAAAATGTATATCAATGAGCTAGACGAGCGGAGGTCAGTTCTGAAGTATTCCATGAAAGCATCCATATTACTTATGATTAAGGTATAAGTATCAAAAGAAAAGTATAAGATAAGTATACTAAGATAGGTACCAAAAGATAAGTACACTCAGATAGGTATCAAAAGATAAGCATACTAAGATAAATATCAAAATATAAGTACAAAATAAGTATACTAAGATAAGTATCAAAAGATAAGTATACTAAAATAAATATCAAAAGATAAGTATACCAAGATAAATATCAAAAGATAAGTATACTAAAATAAATATCAAAAGATAAGTATACTAAGATAAATATCAAAAGATAAGTATAAGATAAGTATACTAAGATAGGTATCAAAAGATATTACAACTCAGTCACCTGAGTCGGGATAGCTTTGGGCCAACGAGTTTGAATATGAACACAGAGCCTCAAAAACAAAACGGAACGAGTTATATCAATAATTTTACGGACAGATATTTTTTATTTATTTTGTAAATCGCTCAGCCATTTTTTTTCAGAACCTTTCAAATAATTATGATAGAAACTTTCACTATCTGTTGTTGTTATGGTTTATTATGGCACCTGCAATAGAACAAGCTCGCTGTTACGATGTCAGCGATTTAAGTCGATAGATAGCGTCTCTTGTTTGAGCAGAGCCAACTAGAGCCAAGAGTACGACTTAACCCTCTAAGGGTTCCACACGTATATCGACGTAGCACCAAGATGTCTTAAAAGGACGCTGCACGTATTTCGACGTAGGGTAAGGAAGAACGTCCGTTCGTTTTACACGGGAAATGACGTAGGGGGTATACTGTTCCAAGACTTGGCTGCATTTTAATGTCGTGCTCACCCCCTCAAGTGTTGCCCTCTTTATGACTTGGAGGGGAGTCAACACAATGAATTCTTTACGACCATTTAAGGATGTCGCAGGATCTGAGGGTTCGGAGATTCCTTTAGGCATAGGTCATTGTAACGAATCGGCGTTAGGAAAAAACGAGGGGTGAGAAAGGAAAGGGCTCGTTCAAGAAAAGAGGAACAGAATAGTTCCCCAATAGTATGTCCCATAATGGCTTTATGGGGACTTAAGTTTAAATTGCGTTTGGTTTCCGTAGGATTTCTTTGATATAGCTTATTTTATCAAAATATTGTTTCAAAGTTCCATTGAATTTTTTTTTTTTCTTAATGCAGTGTTAGCTTACTTGTGATTAAACATGGCATTGAAGCACTAAGAACTAGAAAAGGATATATTTGAAAAATTGCCTTCGATAAATGGTTAATGTATGAAATATATTTCTCATTCTGAGTTAAACTATTTTTATAATGCAAATTTATACTTTTTACGCTAATCTCTACCTCTAATTATTTTTCACAAAGTAAACAGATGCAACTGAGTTTCAAGTTTTAAAGAAGTCTAAATTTCTATGAATATAATAAAATAAATTATTATATTGTTTCTCTTATCAGATTTATATTGTGTAAAAACATGGAATTCTGCGTCATTCTTTTTAATGATGTGACCCCTTTTTAATTTTTTTAATGAACTGAATAGAATAATTTCATTCAAATTCATAAAAAAAAATTTAAGAATTATTTCTATTAAGAAAATTATTAATATTTAATCATAATATACCTTGATGTAGGTGAAAGCCAATTGCAATATAAATTTAATTCAGCGTTTGATTAATTTTGTTACGAATATTAAGAAATGGATCACATTCTAAAAGTCTTAACCTCGAAATCTATCTCCAGATATTTTTTTCAATAGTTTACCAAAGAAGATATGTTTCTTAGATAAAATTGTAGATCTATAAAACATTTCTAAGAAATCAATATTTAGTTCAAGAATTTTGTGCTTATTTTACAGTTCTCTGAAGCAGGTTTTTTTCCCCTTTTTGTAGTTATGCTAATGAGCACTCTTCGATAGAGGTTTAAATATGATTGGATAAATGAGAGAGCTTTTGATTAATCTTGTGCAAAGTATAGCATGTCTTAATTACACGTTTTTAAGGACGTTCTAATGTAAAAACTTGCAGTTAAATTCATGAATAAAAATGCAATTGAATATTCAAAAGTGCAGCATTCATAGTTATGTCTTGAAATTACAACCTGTTATTTACTCATATCAAATAAATGACTTTACGTTACTTTATTGAGATTTTGTTGCTGATGGGGCCGTTGCTTATGGAAGAAAACATCATAAACTGCACACATTGGTTCAGGATCAACCTTAAAAGTTGTCAGACCCAAACAAGAAAACAATTATTATCATAATCAATATTATTATTAAAAGCAATTATTTCTAAGTACATTTTGATTAGATTTCGCAATCAAGTATGAATTTTGTGCCTCTTCATGTCCTTTTATATTGGCGCAAAAATTCGACATAATTACAATAAGAATGTCAAACCAACGTATATTTCATTTATCTATTTTGTGTGTGTGTGTGTGTGATTTTAAATGATTATTCAAATAATCAAGAATAGACACTCATAAATAATTAATCCTTTGTCTGATTATATATGTTTTAAAATTAATAGAAAACTACATTTGGATAAAATTGCATGAAACTTTTAATTTATCACGATGCTTCCGTTTTGGTGTATCATACACGATTTTTACATACAGATTTACGCATGTCGATTTCCCATCAGGAAGTTTCATCTATCTTATATTTGAAGATAAGATTACATCTAAATTAATTACAATTAATGAAGGAAAACTACGATAAAGAAAGAAATTAAAAGTGTGTCAAATTTTTTGACTGGAATAATTCCTCGTGAAAGCTTCTACCTTTTTAACCCTAGTTATTGAATTGAGAGGTTAAAAAAAGGTTAATGAAGGGCTTTAAAGGGTTGAAAAAAGGGATTAAGCCTTATCTAGTATGCTATATTGAACTGAAATTTGAAAAACACTTTTTTATTTTTAAGTCAATGATCAATTATGTAAATATTAAGTCTATTATATAAATAATATTGTCAACTGTGTATTAATTTTTGTTTTATGCGAGAGCTAATGACCATACATATATCCTCGATGACCGCCTGTACCTTATCACCGCCTAATTAAAAAATATGAAATATATACATATATTTCTTCTCAGTATATTCATTTGATTCGTTATATGGTGGAATTACTTCCAAAATCTTTAGGTTTTCTACCTGTTCCAATCATTTGACCATTTATGTCAATTTTTATTTCATACTAGCCGCCTTTGGCGACCAGCTGGCCCGCCATGTGTAATGCTTTCTAAACTTTTCAATTAAATAGTTATGTGTCTTCCTCTCTTTATAACTTCTCAGCCAAATATGTTTTAACTTTGATAGGCACATAACTCATATTATTATAGAAGTCTAACGATTATTTGTTCATTGCATTATATATCTCTCTGATTCGTAATAAGCTGTCATGGAATTGTGTAAATATCACATTTTATATTTGTTCCATAATATTGCGCTTCTTTTTTAAACACGTGCTGTACATCACACTATCCTCGGTTTAATTTGTAATAAGAGTTAATTTAATTATTCAGTTTGAGTTTTTGTCAAAGTGACGGCAATCACTGGTACATTCTTAACGTGCTCTTGTAGGTTAAATTCTATTTTCATTTTGTGGGAAATTAATTGTTAGAAAATATGATTACAATATTTTTTTAAAATATTCACTAAAAATAGAATTTGAGTTTATAAATTAAAACAATGGTAACCATGTAAAAAGTCATTTTTAAGACGATTTAAAAAACAGTTTTACACTGTAATATTTGTGGAAATTATAGCAGAAAAATTTAAAATGTTAGCGTAATTTTAATTAATTAAAGTTCCCCTAAAAAAATTCCGCCTTCCGAATCTTTTCATCCTCCAAAGTAAATATGAATATATCAAGTGCGGTACCTCTAGGTCATATGGTCTGGTGTGTAGAACAGTAACACACACACACATTCATTCATATACGCAAACACATATTCATTTGATTATCAGCCTTGGAGTGATTCCGAACATTGATTGGCATGAAATTGGTGGACGAAAAGATTTAAAAAAGCCCTTTTTAATAATGATACTTTATATATAAATCAACCAACTTTAATGATTGATTTAGAAGATTGATTGATGTAACAACTTTTACTTAAAATATTGAGAAAATATTATGTTAAATATGAGAGTCTCAAAGCAAAGTAAGAAAATATATAACAGTTACCAAGTTATCAGTACTATGTGTGCATTTTACTAATGATTTACAAATTAGCCATTTGGTTCGAATTTGAATGCGTGGCCTATCCAGTATCAATTCAATCATGTTTACCTCAAACAAAAAAGTGGAATTATTGAATTAATGACATAAATATTGCAAACGATCATAGAAACCTTTGCATCTCATTTATTTTTTTAGGAAACATGACATTTAATATTTATTTAATTTAATCCAATCACGCGGTGAGAGTTACATTTTTTTCGATTTAATTTGCAGTTATAGTTAATTTATTTTTTTAAATTTGAACTTCTGTCAATACGATGGCAACGGTTTAATAAAAGCTATTTTTTTTTCACTTTGCACGTTTATCGTTTGCTATAAAATGTCATTATTTTGTCCGAATTATATTGTTGAAAAATGTGGTTAAAATATTTCTTTAAAAGTTCGTTAAAAATAGAAGCTTAAATTATATATACTGGTATCATTAGAAAGCTAATTTTTTAATCTTTAAGTTAATGTTAAAATCATGTTTATGCAATAATATTATCAGAAGGTATAGCGGAATAACCTCTAAAGTTCGCTTAATTTTTAATTAATTCAAATTCTAAGAAAAAATTCGAAGAAAGGGCTCATAGGTGCACATTTCGGACTTCCAAGGTATACATATACCAAATTTGGTAGCTGTAGGTCTAACGGTTTGGCCTGTAGAGCGACAACACACACGCACACATTGAGCTTTATTATAAGTATAGATTAAAACTTTAGCCCATTAAGTATGCCATCAATGATCGCCTGCTCTATATAATTTTCCAATTTCGAAAGAAAAAAAAAAACGCCTTTTTTTTGCTTCATTTTCATTTTGAGAAATTCTTTCCTTCTCCTATTTTGCCCTATGATGAAGAAAAAACATTTTTGTGTATTTCGAAATCGATTTAAGACTAATGTCAATGATTCTAGATACAACAGAGCATATTTCTATCATAAGCGAAAGTAATTGCTTACACTGTAATTATTTCTAAATAAGAACGCTGGTTTTTCTGTAGTTTTCAAACTATACTGGCAATTATTTGTAAAATTTATACATCCTGATTACACTGAAATACGAATATCACTCTCTCTTGATTAAATCCATTTACTTATATAATTTGATACTTTTACTATGCCTACGGAGATAATCAATAAAAATAAAAACATTTCTTTTAAGCAATTAAAGCTTTCAAACCTTATTTCAAATGTAACTCTAAGACATAAAATTTCTTAATTCATTTCTGTATTTGTAAAGGGTCCTAGATGCTTATTTCTTTATTGAAAGCCTCGTCATGTATTATTTTACCAAAGCAAGATGCTTATTCCCTTTTTTTACAATAATCCATCGGCGTTAATTATTGTAAAAAAAAGTTTTCGGTGATTATCTCTACTCCTAGTGATCATTGGTTAGAAAAAGAAAATGAAATGTTGCAAAGTTACATTAATGCAATATATGTTTTACAAGTTTCATTTCAGATATTTAAATCATCAATTACTTTTCAACAGTCAATTTTATAAATGATGTAAGCACAACTGAAACTGTTGTCAATTACACTATTTGATAAAACTGGCAGAAATAGTAACAAGTAAATAGTTTTTATTTTTATTTTTAGAATAGACGAAAATTAATTTTTGTACATTGTATTATTTTAAAGAACATTATAAATATATCGAAATTTATGAGGAATAAAATACTCCTGTATAATATTTAAAAATAATCGTTTGTTTGTTCCAGCTGCCTTTGAAGATAACAATTTCATTAAATGTGCACACAAAATAGTGAAAAAAGATAGGGATAAAAAAATCACAAAAATGTCGATAATTTTAATAAGTTTCTAAAACATTTTAAAATGACTAGAACAGTCTGTAACTTCAAAAATAAATTTTATATAAGGACATTTAAACTGCGTTTGCTCCTGTGTATTTTACGAAGTTTTAACGTGAAACTATTTTGAAACCATCAAAAACAAAGATGGCATTATTCTTCAATGAAAAATAATTATTAAAAACAATATTCAATTTTGAAAAATTGCTACGAGACATTTTAGAGCCTTTATCATGATATTAATACATGATGCATACTCCCAGATATTAGTGCATGAGTAGAAAATTATATGACTCTAAAATTCTATATTTTTTAAGCAATCCAATCAATTTGCTGATTCGCATGTTTTTTTTATAACAGAAGATGACTATTTCTTCTAAAAAATGACATATTGGCCATATATATATTGTTATTTACACTCAGACTGACTGATAAGTTCTAATTCTAGACAAATGCTATTCAAATATTGATTGCTCTGTACAAAAATATAACTATGATTTATTTGAAAGAATATTAAAGGAATGTGAATGCAATTTTAATCCTTCATTATTTTAAAATTATATATATATATATATATATATATATATATATATATATATATCGACTTACTTTGAATATATTTTATAGTGAGGCGCGATGAAAATTTCTGTGCTGAAATACCTAGCATATTAAGCGAAACCCTCTATGTTTATTTATACTCCGCTGCAACGATTTAGAAAACGATATTATCAGCTAACGATGTTAAAAGGCAAAAGAACAGTCTTCCCAAACACTATTCCTAGAAACCAGCAGACTTTTAGTCATTCGGAATAAACGGAAAGCAATAAGATCTGACATGAATGAGCGGTCATTTGCTCATACCCGAAGGCGTGTTGACCACTCAGGAAGAAGCGGAGGGGTCGAAAAAATCCTCTAGCTCTTGCCGTACAGCTCTTTAGAAAAACCGATGCGATTTTACGACAGAATATTACTCCTACTTCCTTCACTTTTCGGAGGTTTCACTCTTAAAATGAAAACGCTCAGGGGGTTAACCACTCTCGCATCAATTACATTCAATTACACAACTCCTTTTAACATGAGAGCACATTCACTCATCGCACAGATAGAACAGAGGAAGGACAACAATGACCGAACCGAGACTCCCAGATCACAATCCAAATATAGCAACACTGACCTCGTGAAGTTGTTGATATCAGAAAAGCAAGAATAAATCTGTTTTGAAGTGATAAAAACTGTGAATATTTTGCTTATATTCTTTTCTGCGATTTCCGTTTACTGGCGAATACACGCTTTTCGTTTCTGTATAAAGCCTATGACGTGAACATCTGAAAACCGTATATAGAATTCTTATATAATCTTGCGTCCATTTAAACAAAATATGAAAATTACAATACAAGATTTATGGAACTGGCAAATATTCACTGAAAAATATCTACGTTCGGATAACTGGAGCTATTACACATAAATATATATCTCAAGACAACATTAAAAAAATGAAATACTATGTTATACGCTTTTCGGAAAAAATATCAATTCCATTTCACCATCATATAAAATATTCCATATGTTTTATATAAGTCTTTATATTCCTCACGATTCCATACAGATAAACATCATGTATGTATATCTCCGAAGTTGTTAGAATCCAAACATAAAAAATTCAGTAAAACATGAATATTTTGACATCCGCCGTCAAATCTCTTTTCGAAAATTCGAAAAAACTTTTATGTTCTTTCAGTTTTTTCTTTGCAGAAGAAAAAAAAAGGGGTCTAGTGAAGTAAAACCTTTCTTTTTCGATTGTTACACAAAATGCATTTTCCGATGGTAAATATATATAGATATATTTGTTTCTTCTCTCGTAGCGACTGCATATGTCTTCGTTGCCATAGAGACCGAGGAATACAAACGTTTTCTTTTGGCCGACTGTTGACTTCATGAAGAGCTCGGAAGAAAAGTTCGGATTATTAGATATTTCGGACTCGGTGACAGTGACTCAGAGGGGCCCGCATCGATCCGGTTTATTAGATTTTGGAGCGAAATCAGTCGGATTGGAAAGGAGGGGGGCTCTTTGTTTTTAAATAATTAACATTGAAGTCAGATTGGGAACAGATTGCACTTTTGTGAGCTCTGCATTTACGATTGCAAATATCTAAGGGAGATATCAACAAATTTAAAATATTTGCTTTGAATTGAAAAATGAAGATTTAAATATATAAGTCAATGCCTTATCTGTTGACATAAATTGTCAACTAATATTAATTCAATAACTTAATTAATATTAATTGCCAGTAATGTCAAAATTACTGGTATTCTGAATTGTTATAATGAAAATAACAGCTTAATAACTGGCAACTAATATTAAATAACTTAACAGGCAACTAATATTAAATAATTTGAATAATATTTGTTGCCAATTATGTAAAAATTAAGTTAGTGAATTAATATTAAATATTAATATTAATTCACTAACTACATACAAATGCCTGAAACACATCAAAGGAGGAGAAAAAACTTAATACAAATGATGTTCAGAATTTAGAATTATTTGTTGGGGCAGATAATTCTAAGAATCAGATCACATAGAAAATAATGATGTCTCTCTTTCTCTCTCACACACAAATATAGAATCTGTCCCTTTGAGGATTTTCTACTGTTATAAAAAATCATTAGAAAATAAAGAAGAAAAAAATACACAATTTTTAAATATTTTAAACAAATAAATTCCAATTTTTCGTGAACTGCAATAGTTTCGAAGTAGATTCTCGATTTAATGATTGGAATATCTCAGCTTTAAAGTCTTATTCTATGGATATACTGATTGTCTGGATCAAATAATTGTTAAGGTGCTACTCTCATAATTTAATCATAGTTGAATTAATCAAATTGTTCCAAAATTGCTTTAATATATATTCAGTAATGGATAGCATAATTAAGATCAAATTTTAAGATGTTTGATGTAACTTCTTCTAAGGGTTTTTTGATAATTTAATGATTGTTGATTGTTTTATATGTTTATGTAGGATCCCTGAAGGTATTTTGTAGAAGATATGATTCTGCGGAAACATTTTTTTCCAAAAAAAAAAAAAAAAAAAAAAAAAAAGATTAAGAATGGGAAAAATCTTAAAGTAACTAAATATTTATGTCACATGCTCAGAAACGTGACCAATCAAAGATAGACTTAAATACAAGTTTATAAAAATTTGTTAAGATGGTGAGATATCTTCGCTGGCATCTCTTTGTTTTAGCACAAATCCAGACCTCAGATCGTTGCCTTTGACCATTGTCAAATAAGGATCGAGAATTAATCAGACGAATTTCGATCGTGAACTTAGGAGTGAATGAATCTTTCCTATTCGTATTTTGAAAAAAAAAATTCATTAATTATTCTAAATGATGAATCTTTTTCGCTCGAATAATTCTAAATCATTCTTTTTCGTTCTTTTTTCTAAATGATGAATTCATTATTATTTCTCTGATTGCAATAAAAGCTGATTCTCTGAGAGAAAACTAAACTTTAAAAAGTTTTTACTCAACATATAAAATCATATTAAGTTAGATACATATAATGACAAAAATTTGGTATCCCAATAACGAATTTTTATTTAACAAATTCTTAAAATGTTGACTTATGTAAATTTTTTCATTCGACAACAATGTATTGAACATTTTTTCTAATTATTAAAATAATGAGACTCCATATGCCGGCTAAAATGTACGGTTGTGAAAGTACGGTTATGTGTGGTACGGTATAATAGCTGCAGTTTCTTATCCTTATGTAGTATTCCATGTGCAGTAGATAGACTTATTGCTAAAGAAGATGGGTAAGTACGTTACCTCCAGACTATTAGACAAAGGCTAAGATAAATGAAATTTCGTCCATCTTTAATTAAATATAAATTAGAATCATAATAATTCCCACTTTTGCTTTAATTTGATTCTTTTATTAATTAAACAAGGAATAATAAACCAAAAGTAAACAATATCAAAAGCACCTCACTGTTATATTCATCAAGTGTATTTCGGTCAATTAAACAATATTCTGTTGTTCATTATAATCTTAATTAGTGTGTTCTCAGCAAAATGAATCGAATTTCAGCCTATTTTATACAACAACCTGTCTCGACACCCTGATGACGTATTTGGTCCAAAATAGATTCAGATAATCTGTCTCACCGAGTTTTAATCAGTTATCTAATTTAAACACTCTAGAATAGACAGACAAAAGCAGTTCTGAAAATGGGTATACCAGAATCACAGAATTATCAACTTAAAGTAGCCGAATTAGGTTATGATAAGTTTAAATGCTCTATTTACACAAAAAAGTAGAAAACAAAAATATCAATCATTACACAAACAAAAAATGTATAGAACTCTTAAATAATTATTACTTCATGAAATTCATAGCTGTTATTAAAACGATGCTAATTTTTTGAGCTACAAATTTATTTAAACTCCTAGTTAAATATTACATTTTGTTACATGTATTTATTGTTATTCGTAGTAGATTTTGCATATAAAAATTAAAAGTATGCATTAATATTTTGTCATTACAATTAATTGCCATTTTATATGAAATACAAACTTAAATATATTAGCAAGTTTCTGCATGAAGGTTTACATAATTTTAAACTCAAATTTGTCTTGTCTCTCATACTTTATTCTAAAATGATGCAATGCATTTTGAACCTTCTATCGTGTGTCATTAACATAGGTAAATCACTTCTCTTGATATTAAACGTCTAACTATATAAGAATTAAGATATGATGTAAATACGAATTATTATTTTTGTAATGTCGATGATGGTCTCCTGCAATGACTGTCTACGTATTTATAAGTTTTTCACCATATTTGTAAACAGTTCATCATGCGTTTTAACTTATTTCCTCTTAATAAATTGTGTTTAAATTAAACATTTGTTTTGTCCGATCCGATATTTGGAAACTTTTATTTGTCACTTTACCACAGCAGTAAATCGAATGTCAAACGTCTGAATCTCTATTATATATCGCCATCATATAATATACCTCTTTATCAAAATATCAGAACACTTATAAAATTTACTATTTCGCGAAATATTTTCCATTGTCATATAAAATAAAACTCGCCAAACGGGTAACCTGTTCGCCAACCTGGCAGCCTCGAACCCTTGAAATTCTTTCTCGGTGGATTCATTCTCTGGTACACACTGCGAATTCAGAGAGCAAAAGAGATCGGACAAAGATGAAGATGAGGGTACGCTTGCGCACAGTAATCTCTTTCCAAGCACTCCTTTTTTGAAATTCATTTTCTCTTTTTTGAGCAATAAAACTCCTCCTCTCTCGCCCTCAATTGGCGATTTGTCACGACACGGTCATCCTTTGGCTAAAATTACGTTCCTCCTCCTCCGGTTTAGCCCCTCCCCCTCCCACCTCAGGTTAAAAATGGGGAAATTGTTAAACTGCGACCGGTAATTCACGGAGGCGAAGAGATAAATGCTAAAGAAAGTGAGATGGAGCTCTCTAAAAGTTGGAAAAAAAAATCTAAAAAGCAAGGTTAAAAAAAAGAGTTCTTAAGAGGGTGGAATTTAATGGCGTGTTGCTTCGATTGTTTTATCTTCGTAAAATTTGAAAGAAATGTGCCGTAAATATTCGAGGGTTTTCGGGAACAGATAGCTTATTCTTTGGATGCGACTTTTCTTGTTTAAAATTCGTGTTAAGATTAAGAGAGGATTTTTTTTATGATGGCCATGAAAAAAATTTAAGTGTTCAGTTTTTTTTAGTTAAAGTAATTCGTAGAGATAGATTTCTTGTTTAATGAAGTGGGGGGATGTAAAACAAGAAGCAAAATTTTAAATATATCAGTTGACAGAATATACAAGCATAGGAATATTTTTACAAGAATTCAGTATAAATCGAGATTAATCTTTTTTGATCATTTTTTGTTATAATATAATGTCTTTAAAAGTATTTTATCTATACTGTTCTGCAATTTACATTATGGCAATAATAATAGTACACGATAATGTATTTTTCATAATAATCATATTTTAAAGTAACATTATAAATGTCACTTTAAATATAAATAGTTTAGATAGCTTAGAATTCATAGTATTTTTTAATAAAGAGAAATAAAGAATATATGATAAAATTTCACCACACAGGAGGGTGAAAAATTAGTGTGGATGCTTCACAGTTTGGTCGGACTATAAATAAAGGTTTTACTTAGTAAGTAATATTATTACTGATAAATTTCGATAAATATTGTTGGGAAGTAAAGATGAATTTTGCATGAACGAAATTCAACAAATTCGGTCCAGAGTAATTGTAATAACTCTATTGTGATGATTCAGACATGAAGGAGATGACGAGATAGGTCTTTTAAACCTTTTTTGGAATTGAAGGATAGTAATTTTCTGTTTCTTTATTTGCAATGTTATCCCTTTTGCCGAATTTTTCAAAGAAAGTTTTAATAATTTCTTGTCGAAATCCTACAAAATTGCGACGCTAAAATCCTTATGGATGTTTTTATACCTAAAAAAAAGCCGACATATTGCTGATTTGCCTTAATGTTTACTGAGACATCAACTATTAATTTTGGTTACTACTTAAAATAAATGCGTCGACCTTTAATGAATTTAACAGACACATTTAATCACCAAAACATTCAAATCATCAAATTAGTTTTTGTATGTCAAAGGAAAGTAAAAGATTAGAAACTTAAAAATTAAACATAGTAATTAAACTAACAGCATTGGAAAGGGCAATATTTGTTCCTAAAAATCACATAAATATTTTCGTTCGATATTTATTTCAGAAGTTATTGTCAAAGAACTGAGTAGGAACAAACAGTTGAAAGAGCAGTTTTCTTGTTTAATTAAAGATCTTAAGAATTAATTAATTCTGAAGGTTGAAAATGGTCCCAGAATTGCTAGTGCAATTTTGTATCTCTATAATTCACCATTTCTTTTTGAGAAAAATAAATAAACAAAGTTATTTATATAAAGAGATAAGAGATGTTTTTTTGAGTTCAAACTATTATACAAAACAAATGCTTAGTTTTTTAGCTAAGGTAATTCGTTGAGATATATTCCTTGTTTAATGAAATGGGCGGGGGATTTACAATAAGAAGCAAAATTTTAAGTATCTAAGTTGACAGAATATACAAGCATAAGGCTGTTTTCACACGGATTCAGT
This sequence comes from Argiope trifasciata, assembly GCA_026543055.1. Taxonomy (NCBI): domain Eukaryota; kingdom Metazoa; phylum Arthropoda; class Arachnida; order Araneae; family Araneidae; genus Argiope; species Argiope trifasciata. The sequence continues at coordinate 2,415,425 of JAPMOQ010052775.1, read as the reverse complement.
ATAAATCGATATCAATATTTTTCTTCAGTACTATTTGTCATAATGCAAAGTCTTTGAGTAGTATTTTATCTATAACTTCCTGCAATTTGCAATATGGCAATAATATTTGTACACGATAGCATATTTTTCAAAAAAAAATAATATTTTAAAGTAATATTATAAATGTCTAAAAATAGTTTAGAATATCTAGTATAGTTTAATAAAGAGAAATAAAGAATTTATGATAAAATTTCACCACACAGGAGGGTGGAAAATTATTGAAGATACATCAGGATTTGTCATTATGTGATTAATTATGAAAAAAAACCATTTAAAGATTTTTTTCTGTTATTCGTCAGATTAAACTGCGAATAAAATGCTAAAATTATTTTCTATGCCAGGTTGTCTTTAATCACCTTTTTTTCAATCAACAATCGAATTTATGAATTTTATGTCTGCAAAAATTTCACTATTTATGAAGAAAATATTGAACTACTCTGATGTATTCCATAAAGTAAATATTATTCTGTGTTTTAGAATGTACTGTAACGATACTTACTATATAGTAACAATGTTATCATATTTTATCCACTGAAATGCCACCATACCTATATTTTCAAAGGTGCGGAATAAGAAGCCAGTAAAATAAAATAAATTCGGTGCAGTAATAAAAAATATTATCAAATAAAAGAATAAAGACAGGAAAAAGAATGTATTAATGAAATGTTTTTGATAGTGAATGCTTCACGTGTAAGTACGTATTTTGATATGGCTACCTACTTAACACTTTACGATATTCAATTAAAAGCTGTTAAAATCATCTTTGTCTTTTTTTAAATAAAAAATAGATACAAATCTGTACAAGGGAAGCAAATTGAAACCATTCATATCGAATAGTAGATAGTATTGCAATTTTTTGAAAAGGAGGATAAACTTCTAAAGCTTTATTTTTATTACTGCTTAATAAATATTGTGTAATTATAAAAAGTATTGAATTTGATTCCGTTTCTGAAGTATAAAAATGCAGTTTTCAAAATAAACTTGAAATTCATGAAACGATGATTGATTTTTAGCTATAACTTAACACAGCCCATCATCTGAAAGAGATTTGTTTAAGAAATTCTTATCTCATTTCAAAACTTTATCTGATTAAGGTTCAAAATTACAAGGTTCATACCAAAATATCTTTAAACAGGACTTTAATATAATTAAACTAGAAACTATTATTTAAAAAAAACATCTGTGTCTACTGGATTACAATAATACATGCCATTCTTATTTGCCTTCGCAGCTGTTGTTCATTACATCCAAGAATGCTTAAGCGATTCAGGATATTTTACCTGAGAGATTAGACGGAAGATTTTTGTCTTCTGAATAGGATTAAAAATAAAAAAAAATTAATCATGAGCATTTCGAAATGATATCTCTGGTAAGGGAATATAAAATGCAAGAAATTAATCAATCAAAGTAATTTTTTAAAATGCTTATGATAGGAGTAAAATGGCTATTAATGAGAAAATGCTTGAATCAGTTATTTAACATAGATTACCCTCCAAATTTCGTAATAAAAAAACCCCTCAAAATTAGTCTTTTAAAACGAGAATTGAGAGGAAGACATAAGGTCTTGCATAAGCTCTTACCCAATATTTGCTGACAGATAATACCTGGATAACATTCAGCAAATTTGGTTGTTATTTAGACTTTCGCCCTGTTATCCTTACTAATAAGAAAGTATGTGTATATCTGTGTGTTTTGGCTTTCAACATATCACGTCTACTGAAGACTTAGAGCAACCACCTTTGCCACAAATGTACTCTGGAAGGGATGTGAAATTTTAAATATTTTTTAAATATTTTCATTAAATAAATACCAATTTCCAAAAATATTTTCCCGCGAAAATGAAATTTTAATCGATTATAATATATATATATATATATATACTATTGTCATGTCACATCCGCCAGCATTTGTTTCAACGCAATGAATGTGACTACATATACAGATATAAAGAAAATATTAAGTTCGAAAGTTATTTGAAGCATAAAACAATGTTATTTAAACATAAAATGTAAAAGAGTATTTCAAGTAGAATAATTTACACGCAGTTGTTTTAAAGTCAAAAGAAATAAGAACGATTGTGTCTATCATATCTTGTTTTAAATAAACACTTGCGAATAAATTACATAGTAAAATCTACTAACGGAAATAGTTTGGTTGACTGTATTTGCGCTTAGTATTCATGGATAGAATGTCCTAGACATCTATTTTTCCTCTAAAATCTAAAATGTTCTTTTCCGAGAGATTCGGTTGTAGTTTTTTTTTTATCCGTTCTAAGAAAACTCTGTTTCGAATGACATTTGAAAGCTTTTCGCATTTTGTTCATGTTTCAAGAAGTAAAGTAGAATACTGCAATTTCAAATATACACAGATTTTCTGGCTATTATAATATTTATGGATTTTTTTTCTTTAGATACTATTCAGTTTCCGCTGGAAATAATTGACTCAGCATATTTTTGTTTTCAACTGATTTGTTTATTCCTGCGTTGTATATTTTCACTGATGTTTATATATTTATTTGTAATAAATTTTAAAATATGAATGTAGGAAAGAATTTTATTGTTCTATATTTCTTGTTTACGCTACTCTGGCATGATTTATTTATAGAATTTCATCCAGATCTATAAATTTAGTTGAATAGACTGCATTGAATATAGTTGTATTACTTTAAAATTCCAATGTCCAAAATAGTTAATACTTGCACGTAACTGACCATCATATTTTATGCTTGTTTTTCTATTTCAATGTAATTTATTATTTATTATGAGATTCAATGGTCGCATTGTCTGAAGGTTGCAGAAACAACGCAACAGAAAATTTTCCAAAATCTATTAATTTTTGAAATTGTGAATTGTTTATTATGTCCAAGAAGTTTATTATGTTATTGTTTATTGTTTGTTAGTCCCAAGAAGCCCATTTTTGAAGATGATTCTAATGATACACGATTCATTTATATTTTGAAGTTTAATTTTTTCTATTACACATTCATTCTTAAAAATGCTGCTTTTCATAAATTACAGCATTTTTGACTTAACCCATTGTTGAATATCAAGTAAATAATCGAATTTTGTTTAAATTTATGGGATGTATCACCAGGAAAATTCGGGTATTATTTTCAAAATGCATTTTTTATCAGTGTAGCAACAAATTGAAATCTTTCAATTCACAATTTCCAGATGAAAATTTTTAAGAAAACCATTTCTAAGAAAAGGAAGGCCTGGCCTATCATCCAAGGTCACATATTTCTGAACTAAAATTTCTCTTTAGCTTAAATGTTTTCAAAACTTACATTTTTATGAAAATTCTCCACCTTTAACATGATATCACTAAAACTTATCAAGGTATTTGCATAAAACTTTCAGCGTGTTTTTTTAAATAATATGGGCAATGAAATGAACCAAAAGTTTTAACTGTCGATGGAATACTTTTTCATTTATAGGTGTTTATAGAAAAATTAGATTGTAAATTTATGGCAAAAATGCATATATGCGCATATTTTTACCCATAAAATCTTTGTATTTAACAGTATTTCTTAGATTTTGGTTCATTTCATTCATCATTGTATTCTATAAATTTTGTGTAAAGACAAATAAGATTGCTGCATTACAATTTTATACAGATTGTAAACCGTTTTGTTTAAATTTCAATAAATTCACAACAAATTTTCCTATTTCTCAAAATATATTATATTTTCAAATAATTGATTTTGTATTTGTAATGTTTATTATTGACAATACATCTAAAAACGACAAACAGATTCTAAAAAATACAATTTTTCAAATTTTTTCTTTTGAACGTAGTTGGATACCTTAAGACAAGAGTTAGCGTTCCTTGTTTTTGCAATAGCACCAACTAGGGCCAAGAGTACGACATAGCTACTTCGTGGGTAATATTCGCTTGCCCAACCCCCTTTTACAGAGAGCATATTCATACATCTCACAGATGGAATACAGAAAAAGAACAACCAAACTGCGATTCGAACTCGGGACACCCAAATCACAGGAAAGATGCTGTGCCAGGACTCCAGGCAAATCCAATTTGTGTTGGACGAATGGTTATCATCCTATACTTTTCCGTCCCTTGAAATTGCGATAATTTCTGGTAAATATCGTTTACATGTTATTTTGAGATGTTAAATATAATAATTCAGCTGTCTTGATTTCATTAAAACAGTAGGAAGGAAATATTTGGTCAGTTATTCCATCCTTACTAAGCTCCTGAATACTTGTAATCTCCACAAATATTCCTTATAAAGCTGACGTTTGACGGAGAATGTAAGCTCTAAATATATTCAATCTTTTTCTGATTCTAAAAAAGAAGCAAACAGAAAGATGATATATATATATATATATAGCAGATAATTCTAGAACAATCTGTTATGACTTGTTATTGATAACTGATAGTGTTCAGCACACCTATGATCTAATGCCTTCAACAAATTTATCATGCGTTTCTTACTTCCAATTAATTAAGACCTTCAGATAGCACTAATAATTTATCGTTTAGGTTTTACTTTTAAATAAATAATTTATCTCCTGAATGGAGCGAGAGAATATCGTTCGGTATTTTGGATTTTTTTTATTGTAATTATCACATTTTTGTAATAATAAAAATTATGTTTATTCATCAGCGATTTTTTGTATAGTTTACAATCGCCCTTTTACGTTTTTCCTCGAAATTTCCTAATTAAATTATAAATATTAGAGTATAATTTTAAAATCGTTACATTATATTCATTAGATTTCATAACAAATTCTAGAATATTCTAGTATTAGTCAATTTGCGATCGAGTTGCTTGGTACGTCTTATTTACTACTTTCAATAACGATATTCATAAAAGTAATCGTGGGATCAATTCGTAATGTTTAAAAACAACAGAAAAATTTTAATAATGGCATGTAAATCTTATGACTGTGCAATTTCTTGCTGCGATTTCTGAATACAAGTCCTACAATGAGAATAAAGCATGTTCTTCATTAGTCTGGATTGTCCAAAGTCAATATTTACTAAATTATATTTACCATTATTTGTCAATATTTACCAGAGATTCGATACCATGACAGTTTTTATTTGGAATTTTTCAGCATACCCAATTTAAAATAAATATTTCCAGTGTTTAAATTAAAGCTCTAAACGATCCAGTGCTTAATTTGAAGTTAAAAACGGAATTCTTTCATATATCTCTCCTTTCAGTTTATTGCTCAAATATGCAGGATTTTGTTTTTTAATTTAGAGAACTAGAAATTTCCCGTTCATCTCCATTTATAGCTTCTAATATGACGGCCCTTATTATCAAATATAGAAAAACTGTGACAGATCTTCCATAATTTAAACTGCCACCATATTTATCTAAAATAGTTACAATTGATACAATAAGGATTGCATTCAAAATTTATACAAACTATTTTCCCATTTGCCAGTAGGAAGATCTTTTGATATTTTGATAACTAAATGACAATAAAACTCAATTTTTCAAAAATAGTCTTTCTTTGAACATCGTATTTATTTCTTTAAACTTAAATTACCACCATAGAAACCAATAGCATTTTTTAAAAAAAATTTCTTAAGGAATCCGACTACGTTAAAAACATTGCTTATCAACCACATTGGTGGATTATTGGTTCTTTTAATTCAGACTTCCCTCTTTCTAAAGCAGTGTATCTTTTCAAGTAGAAGGAAGGCCTGACCTATGAACCAAGAAATTTTAAACAAATAATATTTTTCAGCTTAAATTTGTCTTTAACTTTAATGTTCTCAAAACTTTAATTTTCATAAAAATTATCCACAGTTAATATGATATCTCAAAAACTAGAAGAGTTACTTACTTAAAAATTTCAGCGTGTTTTTTAAATAACACTAGAACACTTAAATAACACAGAAATGAAACGGAACAAAAGTTTTATGGTTGGTGAAATACTTTTTTCCTTTATAAGTGTTTTTAGAAAAATTAAGTTGTAAATTTATGGAAAAAATGCATCTATGCGTATATTTTTCCCAACCACTTCTTTGCATCTCAAAATGTTTCTTAGATGTTGGTTCATTTCATTTATCATTATATTCTAAAACTTGTGTGCAAAGAAAAACAGGAATGCTGCATGACAATTTTGTATAGAATGTTTTGGTTAAATTTCATTAAAATTTACTACTAATTTTCCTGTTTTTCAAAATATATTATATTTTTAAATAATTTTTTGCATTTATTGTATTTTCTATTATAATTGACAATACATCTAAAAATCATAGTTATTAATAGCTTATTAAAAATTTAATTTTTTTTATAAATTTTTCTTGGAACGTAGTTGGATACCTTAATTGTTGTCATCGAAACAACCACATTTTTAATTAGATGACAGAACCTATTATATATATTGTAATACATAACTAGGGAACTATTAGTTAAAGATATTATTATTAGTTAAATTATATAATAATATGTAATTTTTATGCTTAATTTTAATATATAATTATATAATAATTAATTGATATGTAATTTAATTATATATTTTTATATATAATTTTTTTGTATTTATTGTATCTTGTATTATAATTGACAATACACTTTTTAAAAATTTAACTTTTCAACAATTTTCCTTTGAACATAGTTGAATATCTTAATTGTTGTCATCAAAACAACCACATTTTTACCTAGATGACACAATCATTATATATATATTCTAATACATAATTAGGGAACTATGAATTAAAGTCCAATAAATACTATAATTTTTATATATAATTTTAATATAGATTTATATATAATTTTTATATATAGTTTTTTGTATTTATAGTATTTTGTATTATAATTGACAATGCATCTGAAAACGATAGTTATAAATAGCTTTTTAAAAATTAAACTTTTCAAAAAATTTCCTTTGGACGTAGTTGAATACTTTCATTGTTGTCATCGATACATCCACATTTTTACCTAGATGACACACCCAATATATATGTATTGTAATACATAACTAGGCAACTATTAGTTAAAGTCCAATAAATACTATCCGTAATCAGGACCCCGAATTAGGAAACCATTAGGCAGGAATTACTATCATCTTGGCAGGAATTACTGTAAGCCCCAGCGATGAACTATTAGAGCGTAGCTACTTGTCGAGAAACTACTTTTATCCGTAAATTGCTCCCCCTAACCGTAAACGTACTATCTTTCAGTACGGGGAGCTACTTATTACCCCAGAGAGGCTTAACGTTGCTTTAGAAAAGATTTACACCTTAAAAGGAAGACAAATTTACAGAGTTTCGCTTTCGCCTTGGAATATTTTACTGCCAGAGCTGCCTGCGCTTTTTGGAGAATGCTGGCTAATCTCGAGTTAAGGCCGTTTTGCAGTTTAATTTATTATGAAATAAGCTGCGATCAGTCTACAGGGAGGGTATGGAATAGACAAGAATTTTTTTAAACAAATTAATTATTACTAATAAGATTTTGAATAGTTGTTTAATAGAGTGCTAAAATGAGGCTTTTTTAAAGAATACGCTTTAAAGCTTTAATGTTAATAAGCTTTTTTAAAAACACACCAGCTTTAATGTTACACAAAATAATACCAGTAATAATAAAAAATATATATTGTTTTGTACTTTATATTGGGTTTACACTAGGGCAGTTATAAAACGGCAAATAGGCGGCGCATGAACAAAAAAGTACCGACTTATGTTTGCTAAAACTTCTTAAGAAAGACTTAGGCATTTCATGCTTGGCTATAAATTTCCATTTTGGCTCCCTGAATTTTTGTTTCACAGCACGTCGCAGTAAAAGTATGGATATATACCCGAAGAAACAGGGTAAAATAAAATAAAAAGTGCCAACATGCTTAAATTTGAAAAAAAAAAGCTATACGAAAATAGCAAACTAAAATAAAAAATAGCGCGATTCATTTATGATAAGTAATTAACTTTTTCAAGCAAAAAAAAAAAAAAAAAACATATTCTACAAATGCATGCAGTCAGAAGATATACAATAAGAAAAAAAAATACAAAAAATACAATACAATACTTGTAGTTGTCCCGTTGGATACTTACTTGCCATCAACGAAACAGCATTTGTCAGACTTCCTCGAATGCGCTGCCTACTTGTCGTCTGTAACTGACCGACCATGTAACGGCATTATAAACCATGGGGAAAAAATGAGCCATTCTACGAACCCTTTGTTTTGAAATTATTTCAAGGCTATATTTTCTTATTTCGAAGGAATTAAATGTCACATATTAGTTAATTCAAAAATACAGATTAATTACGTCAAATCTGATAATAGTTATTCTTATTTATCAACATGTAATTTAATAACAGAAATTGTTTAGGCGAATTTAACTAAAATGATTTATATAAATAGGTTTATAATAGCTAAATAATAACGGTGTAGGAATAATAGCTAGGAATGGATTAATATAATTTTAATATTTGATCATCATCATTAGCCTTTAGGCTGCGGCTACCCAAACTCGGAAAAGTTCCTTTGAATACGGCGTTTAGTGTTAGAAACTACAAGATGCCCTTCTTTTAAGGGTGGTTGTTGAAGATAAGCTCTTCGATTTCAACCACCCGTAGAGTTAATTGGTCATCTGTCCGTTCCGTAGTAAGCGGGTTGCCTGTTTTTGCGGTTTCGGCTCTGCCGAACTCTAGAGTAGGCTTTTAATCACAGTTTTATTTTTTTCCCACTCAAAATTATTT
>JAPMOQ010052775.1:2358371-2401944 GCA_026543055.1 Argiope trifasciata | reverse complement strand
CTATGCTGCATACTTTATCTCTTGTAACTCCTTATTTTCCTTAATTCCCTGGTAAAGATTCACTTAGCATTTGCACCCCCTTTTTTTGAAAAAAAAAAAATGTTTGTTACTGTATATCTGAAGTATATGTAAATCTTCTCACTGGATTTTAGAACAATTCTGATATATGATAAAACCTCCGTCTGAAGGCATCTCAGAGATGAGGAGGAGAAGCTTCCGATATGGTGGTTGATTTTCATCACTCAAATGAGCATATAAATGGCGGGGTTCGTCTACCTTCTATCAATGACTGAACGCGCTTCTCACGGAAGGGTTATACAGTGACCGGTGAGGGCTCTCGGGACTGAACCATAGGTTTCACCAGCGTTGCTGCTGATGCGGTTTGAGCTATCAAATAATTCTTTGTGCCTTAGTGTTGGTTTGAGTAGCCTTGCATTGTAAAAACTGCCAAATAGCTTATTAAAAAGGAAAATTACAGGAATGTTGTTTTTCTCTATTCTATGCTATGATTTCAGATTATGACAACTTCAATTAATTTTTATCCGAAAGGAACTGGCCATTCCAAATTTTTTTAAGGATAAGATATATGAAAGCAATGTAATGTAGCTGACACAGAATGGTAATACCACATATTAATGATATGAATATATTTGTCAAGCGATAAAATGTTCACCCTTTCTCGCTCATTATTTCGATGGAATTTCATAAATTTTCAAGCTGGGAATGTTCAATGCGAAACTAAGAAAATTTAATTAATTTAATACTAATATATTAATATTAAATTTCTATTTAGAAACTATATCTAAACTGTCGGCAAGGAAACGCCAGAAAAGGTCATACTATCAAGTCAAAATAAATCACGTTAATTATTTTATTACTAATCAGATTTTGGATTTGAAAATACAAAAGAACTCATTATAAACAAAATTCGCAATGCAATATTTCTTCTCTACAATCATTTACTAACAAAACGCTACTCCTAAATTTTGGGAATGATGAACATTGATACTAAACAAGAATACACTGATTCTAAACAGCATTTGTATTCTTACCAAAACGTTTTTTTATGAAACTTATATAAAATTTGTAAATTATTAGCATTGACACTGAACATAAGTACACTGATTATGACCGACATCAGTCATAAACTACATTCATCTTTTTACCATTATGCTCCTTTATCAATTTTTTCTAAAAGTTAGAAATGGTGAGCATTGGGGCTAAACAAAAAAGTTTATACGCAGCAGTATTTGGAAAGTAGAAATTGTAGATGGGAATATTATTACCTGCGTGGAGACAGATAGAGCTGTCTAAATTGATCATTCAAGCAGATAGAGTAAAGGTGGGTTTGCACGAGACTAACTATTACGTGCAATCGTTTATTTTCTACTGTTGTCCCGGCATTATCCTCGTGCGAACAGTTGAGATAACGTCATTGGGACAATGAACAGCGTTTGACACGTCTGGACAATTATTTGCTGTTGCCTCGTTGTGGTCACGTGATTCTCCGGAAGTAGGAGTGATCATCTATTGCTTACAATTGTTTGCCTCGTGTGAACCCACCTTAAATATCGAGACCTTGAACAGCGACAGTAATGGCAAGACGTAATAGCGTTACGATTTCTGTACGCCAATAATGTGTCTCTTTCGGACACTCACAGACAAATCGTTGAGATGTGCGTGGGACGAAGCAATGAGTAGAAAACAGGTGGCCAAATGGTGTCGTTCATTTGAAGATATTAGGGAAATTGCTGGAAACGTCCAGATGGAATGTCTGGAGTTACCCACCCACCATAAAACCCCGATTTTGCTCCCAGTGACTATTTCCTTTTTCCGGCATTGAAGAAACTATAAGCCGAAACAAGATTTATATCTGACGACGATGTTCAAAGAGGTGCTGAGAACTGAATCAGTAGACAGGGACCTGATTATCCCTAGTAGTACACAAATGTTGTACAACTTTGTATGACATTGATCAATAATAGCAATATTTTTTAATATTGTGGAATTTGTTCAATATCATATAATATAGCATAATATTATACAATATTGTGCAGACTATGCAGCCTAGGTTACCAAGACGAGTGAAACAAATGGGTCCAGCTCTGTTATAAATGACTCAACAGCTTGGCGATTATGTAGAGTAGTGACCGCCGCATATGTCACTTAATAATCATTTGTATCCTATGTCTGTTGTTAATAAAGCATTTTTCATTTGATTTGTAACATTTTTTAAGATCACCCTTCGAACTTTAAATATGAACAAGGCTTTCTTATCATTACTTTCCTTTATTAACCTTTTCTAAAATTTTTAAGTAGTGGGAATCGGAGCTAAATTTATATACACTAATCATGGTTAACATTAATCACAAACAACGTTTCTCTTCCTACCATAATGTTTATTTACTAATTTTTCTTTAAATTTAGGAATGGTTAGCTTTGACACGAAACATAAATGAACTAATCACAAACAACGGAAGTCTTCTCATCAACATGTTCCTCTATCAAACGGTCACTTGCAAAAGTTTTACAAAGAGCTGATTCAAAATAAGATCAATGCTGTACCATATTTATGTGAACCCGCCAGACACATAAATAGCTTATTTCACATGTGATGAAATCACATTCGGAGAATACTGAGAAGAAATCTTTTTTAAATGTATTTTTATAACTTGCTCCCCTCCATACTGTCGCCTGGTGTATTGCCGCAACAGATGCAATAACTGTAACGTCATCTTTAAAGAGAAATATTCCGAAAAGACATGAAGGAAATGTTGGACTTTTTTACGTAACCTGTAATGGACAGATATGGGCTCTTTGGGTTTTGTCAAAAGGGAAGAAAAGGTGAAAAATGAGAAAGAACTGGGTAAAAGAAAATCCTATTTCTCTTGTCTGTGAAAAGCTGTATACTATATTGTTAAAAAAGAAAAAGAACAAATATCGAATAGTTATTCTTCCACTTTCAAGAATGGAAGATATAACGGTTTTATTTCCGTTGAAGTCTATAGAGTTATCCTCCTTTTTTAATTTGAATTCCTTGTGAAAGATGTTTTGTTCACAAATTAGATCATAAATTACAATATATATATATATATATATATATATATATATATATATATATATATATATATGGAAGAAGGTATATATATATATATATATACAAATTGCAATGTGATGTATACTTGAAATAATTTTGAGAAGTATACATTTTTCTTTAGAGATGTTAAATGATATTTCTCTTCTTTAAATAGAATCTTTCTAAATGTGGAGAGTTCTTCCAAATGCCCAAGATATGTTTAAAGCATTAACAAAACTCTGAAAGTAATAACGAGGTTAAGATATAGAGATGACCATCTAAAGATTTCAAAATTGTTGGATGCAAACGACTTATTACAACAATGCAATTGCTTTATTTTATTCAACGAATATCAAAATTTGACAAAATTGTTTCACAGTTTATCTTTTAATAAGTGGGGTCGTTTTATTTTAACTAAAAATGCTTTTAAGCTTTTTTTCTATAAAGTTCGTGATGCAGAAGTCATTGTCAAAGAATCTTTAATGATTTATGTTATTAAGTTGAAGATTTAGTTTAGTTATATATTAACGCCCATTTTTAAATCAACACTAGGACTATTTTGGGACAAGAAAGACAGATGAAAAGGCAACTTCCTTCCAAACTTCCAGCGGAAGAACGTTTGGCCCCGAAGGATTTAATATGCACTGGACCCACCCACAGGATGGGTTTTGAGGAATCGAATCCCGAAAATAAAATCTTATCACCGATCCACCATGACCCTAATTAATCTGAAGAAGAAACAGATAATTCAAACCTAGAATATCTAAAGTTATACAGTTTCAAATTAGAGATTGTTTTGAAATGATTCAACACTTCTTTGTATTTCAAGTATATATTTTTGTACGACTAAAAGTAATACAATTTTATTACTTTAGCAACTGAAATCTCATACAATTTGTATAAAAAGCTGAATAATTCAAAACTATGTATTCGTCTAATATGACAGAACAGTGCAGGTATAACATTAAAGGGTAAGGTATAACATTGTACATTAAGGTATCACATTATACATTTGTCAGGTTTGTTTCGATAGATTGCTTGTAAATTTTGAAATTTGTTTATAAGAAAAAGGTTAATGATCGTCCAAACATAAATATATTTTAAAATTTCAAAATGAAATACTGATGACAGATATTTTAATTTTGCAACATGGCTAAACTTGATGAAATTCGTTTATTTTAAAGTTTCAACAAAAATGGTGTGAAAAAAATTGAATATCGAGCACGAAATTCAGCATGAAAATACTTGTTTAATAAATTTCAAAGAATAGTTTAGTTATATTAATGCCCAGTTTAAAAGTAACACTAGGTCTACTTGGGGATGGACCTCCTGATTTTGAACCACTTTCAGACAACGAGGATTACACCTTAGCTGGAACCCCCCTCTACAACCTTCCACAGCAAACCAATGAAAGAACATTTCACTCTGGCTAATTTAACATGCTCCAGATAAATTTCAAAGGAACTATTAGTTATTTCAAAGGAATTGTTAATTTATATATTTTAAATTTATTTAATTAATTTTATTTAAATTTTTTATAATCATTTAGAACTATATACAGCTTAAAATATGTTGAAACTAAAATCCGTCACAAAGTTAATACCATTACAATGATATTCTATTACGATGAGATTAAGCTAAAGACTGATTTTATTTGATTTTTAGCCAATTTGGTCTGTCTTTGATCTTTTTCCTTGAACAAAAATCCAAATACTAATGACATGATAAAATTTTGCACTTTCAAACTATCGAGTTATATTCCATTTAGTTTAATCCTTAAATGAAATTGAGACAGCTTAGAAATAATTATTTTCTTGAATCCTAAAATTCAATTCTATAATATTATGTGATAAATTTATGCATTTTCCACCTTGAACTTATAACATATTTCATTTGATTTAATGGATGAAATGCTACGCTATAATTTGATGCCACATTGTAATGTGATACAATTTATTATACAGTACAACATAATTGGAATAAGAATGCTAATGCTGTAACATCTTGACGTATATGTTGGAAATAAGTTATCGGTTTTGGGAAACTGGTGTGTATCACTTGGAATTCACTGTAATTATTTGGCTATTTGAAATCATAAAAAAGACAGAAGTTAGTAATATTAACACCCTATTTCAAAGCAACATTAGGGTTATTTTGGTACAAACTTCGCAATTTTATGCCAAAGTCAGATGACGGGGACGACTCATGAGATGGCACCTCCTCTCCACAATGACGGGAGACGTGTGGCCTGATGGATTTTACATGAAAAAGGCACCCTTACACGGCGGTTCTTTAGTGGAATCGGGTCTCGAACCTGAAGCTCTCTGACTCATATGCCGGGATATTATTACCAGGCCACCTCAACCCTAAAAAAATGCAGAAAGCAACCTATCCAGGATTATTGTAGGTATTTACATTTAATCTCTAAATGTATAATTTAGTGAATTAATTAACAAAATCAGAACAATATATTGCAGTCAACTCCTCTGTCATAGTCCTTATAATAAAGAGATAAATCATTTGTAAACAATTTAATCGTAATTGTTTTCATAACATTGGAAATATTTCTCGACTTTTTCATTATATTTGTTACCTTCTTCTATCATATATTTGTTGCGTTTCTTGGAAAATCCCGATTCCCCAATGCAAAAATAGAAACTTGGCATTAAATAAATAAATGGGCCGGGCAAAGGCTATTGCAAAGATTTTATCCATTTATTTAGTGAATTAAATTTCACGTAGCAGAATGATAATTTAGTTTACTTGCATGCTATTAAACACTAAGAGAAACAAGGAATTTTTGTAGATACTAGTAATTCAGTGGATTAATATCTGTATTTGTTAATGCGAAAACAATCACTAATGTTATCTAAACATATTACTAGCCGTCTTTGATGATCAGCGAGTTCTCTGATCTTAATGCTCTTTAAAACAGTCGGCTAAGTACTTTACATAACATCATTGTCAATTAAACGCGTTTTGTAACCTGTATTTTAATAGCTTCTTCATCAAAATATTTTTAATGTTCAAGTTTTGATACAATCACACACACAGTTACAAAGACCTTAAGCCCGTAATCTGATGTATGTCTCTCTAATTATCTGTCAACTCCCGCAAAATTTCAATTTAAAATTAAAGTGGAAATGATTTTACTACAAACTGATATAAATCATCTTTAATGAAACCAAGCATTTTTTAAAAATAAAAATACTGAAAAAAGAATCTTTACATATACTACAAAATAATTTCAATAATTTATGCAACATTTCAAAAATTATTCAACTAAAAACTCTTAGACTCATCATAAAATTCAGATTTTAGTTTTACTTTCAAAAGGATTTAAATGATGCTTTAAACAATATTTTATTTTGTTTCAATCTATAAATATAATTTAAACACTTATTAAGTCTAAAATTTATACATCTTTCAGTTCTAAAGAATCATATTCCACAAAATATTCTTGACACTTCAACTTTCAAATAGATAAATGACGGTTTCTGTCTTCTGCTATTAAGTTTAATGGACTTACGAAGTTTTGAATAGAATAGTTTAGAACGATCAACAATTTCTTTCTTAGGCCAGTCAGTCTTGAGAAACCCTGTACGCTAATTATCTTTGAAACGATCTATAAAGTGGTTTAAAATTACCCTCTTTTATTCAAAAGTGATATTCAAATATTCATAAATCAGTCAGTTTTAGAGACTGAGTTGAGTGCAATTTATATCTTTTTTTGTATTACTGTCTGAAATATATCTTGTTAAATATGATTTACAGAGCAGAGGATCTAGATAAAAGCTAAGCACTTCAATTACTAATGCATTTATGTTATGCCACTATTTACTTCATTTAGACCCTCTTTATAGATGTATTTCTATTATTAAAGTCTTGCAAATTAGCCGTTGGCCTTGAATTGAAAAGATATGTATTAAAATATATTTTTCTGAAATAAAGCTGATTTATTTAATTAATAATACTGTAAAAGTCATAAAAGCTTTTCTTTAAATTTTCTTTTTAGAAAAAACATATTTCATATTTATTTCATTTCAAATAAACACGAACATTTTTATATGT
This sequence comes from Argiope trifasciata, assembly GCA_026543055.1. Classification (NCBI taxonomy): domain Eukaryota; kingdom Metazoa; phylum Arthropoda; class Arachnida; order Araneae; family Araneidae; genus Argiope; species Argiope trifasciata. Next base: position 2,394,797 of record JAPMOQ010052775.1, on the reverse strand, counting down.
TTAATTTGCAATTTTTTGAGATTTGTCAATCTAATGACAACATATTGATAAAAAAATTTTCTCTTTTACTAGTAACGGGCTCGTGCAGCTTAAATTTTATTTTTATAGTTGAAAAATATAATTAACTTTTTTTAAAAAGTGCATTAGAAATTTAATTTGTTGATTAAAATATTAGTATGAATAAAAAGATAATCTAGCCTGTAGAGAGCCAAAACACACACACGCATTGAGCTTTATTTATAATTCTATACTTATAATAAAGCTTATTGTGTGTGTTTGTGAGTGCGTGCGCTGACGCTGTACAGGCCAGACCGTTGGACCTACAGCTACCAAATTAGGTACATATATACCTTGGCGGGTCGGAAATGTGCAACTTGGAGCAATTTTTTAATTAGCTTTTAATTCATTAAAAATTAAGAGAAATTTCGACGTTTTTCCGCTATAACCTCCGGAAATATCATAGGCCAAATTGAGTTTTGCATCGCATTAAAGATAAAAAAAATCTTTTTATATATATTTATATTTAATTCAAGAAATTAAATTTCTGTTTTGAATTCATTTAAAAAAATAATTTAATAATATTTTTCACAATAAAAATAAAACCTAAATTACACTCACACGTTACGAGTGGAAGGAAAAAAATCATTTATCAATTTGTTGTCATCTGGTTGACATAAACTCAAACTAAAAATTAAATAAACTGTTATTGCAAATCAAACATATAAAAATGTAATTTTCAGCACGTGTCTGCAGGAAATGAAAAACATATGAAATATGTTTTGTTTAAGTGTAAAGAAAAGATTTTATCACTATTACAATATTATTAATTAAATAAATAAATAAGCTTTATTTATGATAAATATGATTTAAAATCTATTTTTTCAATTCAAGGTCCAACGACTAATTTGTAAAACTTTAATAATAGAAATTCATTTTTAAAGATGGTTTAAATGAGGCTAATAATTACATAGTGTGTGCATTAGTCTGTAAATGTTTTAAAAAATGAAGAAAGCTTAGCTTTTATCTAGATCATCTACTCTGTGAATCATATTTAGTAGAATAATTTTCAGACACTAATATTTTAAATAAAAAGATATAAACTTCATTCAACTAAGTCAGTCTTTACAACTGGCTGATTTATGAATATTTGAATATGACTATTCTAGAAAAGAGAAATTTTTTTTGAATAATTCTAAAGATATTATATATAACATGAAAATTATTCTGTAGTCCACGTCAGATTCAAACGCTGATGAATTCTGTTTTGAAAATTGACATTAAATAAAAGATGAACAGTTTCAGTAAAAAATGTTTTATACTAATTACAACTTAATCATCTCCACTTTAATTTTATGATGACATTTTGAGGAGCTGACAGACAATTAAAGAAATATAGTACTTTACGGGCATGATGCCCTTATGTTATAAGTGAATGTGTGAATTATATGACCATCGAAATTTGAACCTTAAAAACATTTTGATGAATTAGCTATTAAAAGACAAGTTACATAAAATATTTAATTGACATTGACATTACATAAATGATCTAACTGAACATTCTAACGCGTATTAAGATTGGCTAACTGACTGGTTGCCAAAGCAACTAGTTGAGCATTAAAATGGGTTGGTTTTCAAGTGATACGCACCAAGGGTCTGTATCGGGAAATATGTTTTTGTTGTTAATGGAACTTACAGTACATAAACCAACTGACGAAATAAGTGATTTAAGCCGAGTTTGTCCAGTAGCTTCTGGGGTAAAAGCCCAGGAGCTACCGAGGGCAAAAATCTAACTTTTAGCTCATATGAAGATGACACACACACTCGCTTGCACAATACCTTTTTACAAAAGGCTGTTTCAAACACCTCATAGAAAGAACACTGGGTAAAGAAAACTCTTTTCGAATTAAGACTCGTACTCGGAACACCCAGATCATGAGGAAGACTCAATACTCCTAGGCCAGGACACCGTTATCTCTAGTAATACTCAAATATTGTACAACATTGCATGACATTGAAAAATACTCAGAAAAATGTTTAATATTGTTTAATTTAATATAATATCGTACAATAAAGTGCAACAGACTGTGCTACCAGTGATTCTTGGTATTTATTTGCAAGGAGCGTATTAAATTCAGATATGAAATAAGAGTTCAGATATGACTCGATTTTTTAAATTTGGCATGTTTCTTACCTTTTCTATTATCAAGAATGCATATGTAATATTTATCAAAAAGGAGAGATATGTATGTTCTTTTTATACCGAAAAATTAACGAGAAAGTAAAAAATGCAGTTAACTATATATGATTACTCTTATGCGATGAAATTTAGTATAACAGCCGATAATCAGAAAGAAGGCCGGATCATAAAACCGAGCAAAAATGGTATGCAAATATATCACAAACGCAACATACAATTAGAGAGATATCTGTGTAAATAAGCCCAGCCGTAACATAGATTAATATTGTGGATGTAACAAAAGTTTGAAAATCATCACTGAAAATCTTATTAAAAGGAATGATCAGTATGGATCTTTTTGTTCTTGTGTATAATCACCCATTGAAATTAGCAATATCAACATAATTTACTAACTGACTGCTATCTTTAGCATAATCCACGCATAACATTCACCAAATTGACATTATCTTCCACACAAATGGCCTCTGGACCTTCTGTATCTTCCCGTTCACTTATATTCCTATTAAACAAGGAGCAGGCCGTCACTTAAATAAAATCACTATCCTTAAAATTCTCATTATTTCTCCAAATTCTAGTTTTAAAACAACGGAACTTAAAAACACTTTAAAACTTTCAATTGGTAAAAAACTGAAAATTGTTTGCATCATGCCCTTCAGAATTTTGATATTATTTGGTACCATCAGTATAGTATATTTAAGTCAGCATTTTAAGCTTTCAGATTCTTTATTAATTAGGATATTTCTGTACACAATCAATGTGGGTGTGGGACAATACACAAGCGAAGAGTTAATATGGAGCGCAACAATAACTCAATTAGGTTGCCACTGTGGAAACTAGTTTCTTTGTCCAATATTGAAGGTAAGCAAGGCTAAATAGAAGAATCTAGGCATAGAAAAGGTAATAACTGGATATAAGTAAGAAAAGCTGTACTTACATCCGACAGATATTCATCATAATATGGAGCCATGAAATCTAGCAAAAAATTATGTTAGTGGTAATTTACTACTATAAGAAAGCTCATAAATTTCATTTATAAGCACATGATCTAGAATTATTATATTAATTGCTTTTCTAGGCTAGATTAGGTCTACAAAATCACACAACTGGATACTAAAGTGAATCCCCAGCATACCTCATTTTGCAGCAACTTCAGCGTAGCAATAGCTAAAGTAGGATATATATATATATATATATCTTTTGATTATGAGGAGCCTCCTACAAGGGGGGAACCTCATAATTGAGGATTAGAAGCTTTCGTCATGGGGATTGGTTCGCGAAACTCTTGTGGGTAAACGATCGGTGGGGGTTGGCTATCTCTCATTGATGACGGGGCGTACTTCCTTAGGGAAGGATTGTACCGTGGTAGGTGTTGTTCTTTTGGAATCAATCACAGTTCCCACCAGTGTTGCTGTTGTCTGGTCCGGTCATTAAAATTTTCCCATGCACTTTCGGATGAATCGGAGAAGTCAATCTACGATTAATTTTGCTTATGGGATAACACATCGTTTAAACTTTGCATAAAATAATGCATTTTTGTATGATTTCCTTACTTGTCATTCCATGATTTTAACAAAAATTATCCTTAAGATATTCAATAAAACACCACATTATTCCGAAACATTTGTAGAACGAGAAAATGACAGAAAATATTAACGTTTTTTTCTTCTTCACATTTCTAAGTTACCATCTCGTTTCAGGAACTGAAGTGAATGAGGTCAACCCAATTATGTGCCACCTTATGCACAGGATGAAAACTGCTGAACTCGATTGCTCCTCCTTCCCCATGGGTGCTTGTCAAACAAGAGTGTGTGGGAAAATGTCGTCGTCATTCCATACGCACCCCATCCTCACCCTTCTAACAGAAGAAGAAGAAACGCCCCGTCTCCAAGACCTAATGAAACGAGAAGAAAATTTTTCTCCAAATCGACCTCTTTCTCTTATCATTCCATTTTTTTTTATTTTTTTTTCGGAGAAGAAGGAAAAGACAGGAAGAGGACGGATCATTTAACACTCCGGTTGTTTCCCGTTCCGGGGGAATGAGTAGCGTATCGATGAATGCGAATCCTGAAACGGAATCGGAGGTGGATGGGTAAGTTTCCTCTCATAAATGAAACTCGGAAGTCGGAGCTGATTTCTATGGATTCCTTAACTGCTTCCACAGGACCAAACCCGGAACGAGATTAAAGATATCTATTGTTGAAAGAAAATGAAAACAAACAATACATGGCGGTCGGCTGTAATCGCTTGTATAACTAATCCACAGTCATTGTGTAGGTTCATTTGAGCGAAAATGCAATCTACTGTTTAATGAAAACGAGGTTCAGTGTAAAGATGCTTTACTAGATTTTTGATCATTTTAATTCGAAAAATAAGTGAATAAAGTCACTGATAATACTTTTTGCTGATAGAATTCAGTGTCTTAATTTAAGTGGAGTAAATACATTTTATTAATATATCAAGTATGAATTAAGAACAGAATAAAGCTTTGCCTTCTGTAAGGTTAATGTAAAAGTGCAAAATTGTACTACACATATTATAAGAATTATTACATTCCAAATTATAGAAAACTATTCCTTTTTCTTATTTTAATTCAATACAATATTTTAAATCACTTTAGTAGTATATGTGATTTAAAATCAGAAGCTTTATACTTCTCAGTGGGAAAATACTTTCTTCTTGAATGTATATTATATACAAAGAAAAATATACAAAACTCGAGACTTTAAATAATCCCCACTGTTGGTTCCCAATCTCCAATGATAGTTCCAAAACAGTTTGAAATAAGTGGATGGAAATCGATGCATGATCTTTACATCATATCTGTATATCGCTCTCAAATTTTAAATTAAATCTATTCAGAGGAATTCTGATTGTTTTATAATTCGAAACGTAAATCTAGATAAATAAAATCTGATACATAGGTTCAGCATCAAAATCGTAGATTTTTTTTTCTCAAATTCTGATCCGAATTTCTTTAAAAATTGGTCATCTGTCAGACTGTAATTTCGTATGCATGGAGACAATAACTGAAAACAGGGACTTAGTAATTGAATTCGTTATATGATTTTGTGATTGCAGTTATAACTTCAAGTCAAATTTATTTTTAATCAGTGGGAAAAGCATCCAAAATAATATCAATTTTCGTACTTTGATGTCTTTTTTTACAATTTAGTTTAGTTTAGTTACATCAACGTCCCGTTGTGAAGCAAAACTAGCGCTGTTTTGGAATGGACCTCATAATTTTGAACCTAGGTCAAATGATGAGGACGACACCTCAGCTGGCACACCCCTCTCCACACCCCACCAAAGGGAGGACGTTTTGCTTGACAGATTTAACGTGCAAAAGACCTCCTTACATGGCGATTCGTCGATGGAATAGGGTCTAGAACCTGGAATCCTACGGCTCACGCACCGAGACCTTACCACAAAGCTACTGCGGCCTCGTATTTTGATGTCATAACTGTAAGTTAGGATCGTCAAGGATTGTTTGATAGATTCAATAAAATTTTGAAATTTATTTCTTGCCATTGTAATATATGGTGTTCATCAAAAGTTCACAATCTTATACAGGGAATATGAACTCCTTTTTTTAGACATTATTCTACAAACTTTTTAATAATCATTCGCACTGGATTTAAATTTATTTAATTCATACAGTATAATGAAGGCCAAATTGGCAGATTTGATTCATTTCTCTGTATGCATCATGTTCTTTACATTGTATGAATGAAATATAGATACTTATGTGTTTGAAAATGCATATGATGTGCTTTAAACTGAATTACTTTGAATGGTGCATTTTTTTATCACAATACAGACCTAATTATAAAGAAGTTTTAATTCGCATATTATAAGGACTGTTTAAATATTTTCCTTATTGTAATTTTTCAGATTTCTTTTTGTTTCAATCTCTGCGTTCTGGAATGCATGCAAACTATAGAAATTTAGCTTTTCCACGTTTAGTAAATTTTTCCAAAACGGCGTTGTAAAGGAATATTACTGCTTTCTCTATAACGAAACTTCAATCTAGTTCCAAAATTAATGCTGTAAATAAAGGTATTTAACATCGTTAAATAGCTTGTCTGTAAAATTAAATAAAGAAACCCCAAACAATTTAATTTGATAATCCAACTGAAATGGTAATTGGGAACTAGCATTAGTTATTATCTATAGTTTATTTTCCTTTTAAAAGAGAATCCAGTGTCGAAAATCCAATTTCCAGTTAGCGAACTAACATCATGAGCACCAGCAATGAGTGCTGAATGCTTCCTGAGGGTTCCAATTACTGCAAAGTCCCAAGCAAATGTTTCTCTTGGTACTTACAAGCTTAATAACTTGAAATGAAGTCCTGTCATTCCGTTTCTTTCCTCTCCCGAGACAATCTGTGCAGAAGAGACATCATATTCGATGCAACTCACCAATTTATCTCCCACTTAGGGCACTCCATATTTGCCAAAGTATTGTCATCAAGCAGGATCGACTTCCGCATAAATATCCATTTCCAAAATGGGAGATCTCTCTATCTCTACTGCTATCGATTCCTATCTTTTGGATTCGCTGCCAAAACAAGGATGATTAAACTCTCATTAAGATGCCCACCCTCTTTGCAGACCCCTATGTGTCCTCCACTCCCTCTTCCTCCAGACACGATGCTCTTCATTTGTCAGGAAAGCCCGGAAGAAAGGTCCTTTGGTAGCATTCAATTTTTCATAATTGAAGAAATTCCGTGGATCTGGCGATCCTCCAGATAGGAGGGAACGTATAGACAAAAGGGTTTGGCGATGAAGGACATGTTTTTTGGCAGCCTTTTTGGTGAAATTTCTTGTTGGCTGTCTTTTCCTTTTTGTTTTGGGCCTTTTTTTTGTTCTTGAATTGCCGAAAGACTTTAATAAAGGCTACATTTTTAACGAGCTCTGTTAAAGTCTTCATTTTTTATAGCATCATTTTGGGAGAAGAAAGAAGAAACCGTGGTGTCGCGAGTTGGGAGAATTTAGTGTTAATAAATGAAGAATATATGAGCTAGTAAGAGTTTTTTGGTACATATTTTATACTTTTGAAAATAAATATATTTTAGTGCTAAATAGATATCAAAATGTTTTCCTTTACTTATCTAAATAACTATTAAAAAGAATGCTGATTTTTTAAATCAAATTCTAACTTAAGATTCTAACTTGCAACAGTTTTAAAATGAAATTATTTATATTTCAAATTAAACTGAGAAACAAATCTATAATTCACAAAAATTGACAACACATTTTAACCATTTTAGTATTAGGGATTTTTAATTTTAATTAAAATATCTTTGAAATAAATGTTTCCTTAACATTTTAACTTTGAAATAAATGTTTCCTGAACAATTTAAATTTGGAACAAATGCTCTCTTAATATTTTCATCTTGAAATAAATGCTCCCTTAAGATTTTTAAATATATACCAATAGATATAAAACTATTTTGATTAGTGCCAGCTTACATTTTGATGATATTTTACTCTTCAGTGTTTACCTAGCAGTTAAATCTATTTTTCTGTATTTCGATGTATTTCCTATATATATATATTTAATATGACAGAATTAGTAAACATTAAAAGAAGTTTAAACGATAAAAATAAAAAAAATAAGATGCAGTTAATCTTCCATTTTTTGAATAAATCAGTTAAAAATAAGAGATAATCCAGGCTGAAAGTATTGTTTATGGTACATAAATTTCTTTATACTCAAAAATTCATAAAAATTCAGAAAATGTTCTTACATTTTCTGTTATTTTCATATAATGGCTAACATAGCTGACAAAACGAATTTTAAAATTTATAATTGCTTGTGATATAAAACATACAAGAATTCAATAAAACAAGGTATTCCGAATTTTTCAGTATTTAGAAATGAGAGAGCCAGATAAAATTTCATAAAAATGTTGCGAGTCCATTTAACAAAATACTAATAATTTTCAAAGCAAGGTTCATTGATTTTCTACTGAATCACATTAAATCCATATATTGTTAAGGCAAAAAGAAAGAATAAAAATTAATTAATAAAATCTGAAAAACCTCCTGAAAAAATACAAAATATAATAATATTTTTCTTCTTTGAAAATAAATTCTTATTGATTTTTAAAATGAAATGTAGTCTTGTACTTAACATATCGAATTTTAAGCTAAAAACACCAAAAAAAACTTCTTTGATGCTCAAATTATTGAAATAAAAAGCTTTTACAAAAAATGCTACAAAATAAAATGAAACACAAATCCCAATTTCTTTGGAAAAAAATTAGAATAAAATGTATTCTAAAAGCTAAATATGAGCACTAAACGAAATTAATTATGATGCCATATCATGTGACTAATTGTGTTTATCATATAAGAAGTGCTGTCACAATTAGATGATTAATTCACTTTGGAATATAATACCTGATGTCACATTTATATGATTAATTGTGTTTGCCATATAAAACACTTGATGTCACAGCCACTTTTTAAAATATATTGGTAATATAAAAACACATATTATCGTAGTCTTTTAGTTAATTTTGTATGTCATATAATGTGATTTTACTATTACATGAATAAATGCATTTATCATATAACCTAATCCATAATCACAAGTTTAATTCCTTTTTGCATATAACATTTAATGTCGCACTTATGTGAATATTTGGGTTTTCCATAAAGCATCCATTTATATTCTTCATATCTATGATGTGTTATGTGTCTTTTTAACAATAACTAAATATTCAATTAATTCTAAAGTTAAAGTATCACTGATTTATTTCAAAGTTGGAGTTATATTTATCATACATTATTTGAATAAATGCTTTTCCGTACCTCAAATATTGGATGCCAATTAATGCAAACTCAGGACATGCAAAAAAAGTCGATACAAGCAAGATCACAATGCAAATGGTTAAATTTAAAACTTTTTATAATTTATATAAAACTTATATAAACACTGAAATTACTTTGTAGTTCCAAACATTTATTTTAGATATTTCTCTACAATCCGTAACACAGACTGAACAAAGCTGAACTCTATAAATTTTTGATGATTCATTATATTAAATCCCTCTACTCTGTTATATTCCTTTTCAGATGCAAGTATTGTATGCCAAGATTTACATCCAGTGTCCCGTTCATCACGTCAGCTGATAGAAAACCTCGAAAGTGGGCACACCCTCGTAATTGGATATGGGGAAAGTTACCGACCCTACTCAGAGCACGTAGAGGCCTGGATATGAAAAGGGATTAAAGTCAATTTTATTTGAAAAACGACGATCGTTTGTATTAAATTCTAATGATCATGAATGTCTAGAGGAATTGTATTTTGGGTTCTAGGCATGTTTCACACCGTAATGTAAGAGAATTTTCGTCGGTTGTTGGTATACAAAGTGGAACATACCTATGCAAGGTAATCAAAGAGCTATGCAACGCGTGCAAAAATAATTTACTATAAAAATGCTATTACTAAACAAAATGCGTACAGCAGTTGAATGAAAAGAGAGATTGTTTTGCGAAATGGGCAGCAAAATAACAGCCTCGAGTTTTTATTCAGTGTATAGCCTTTTAATGATAATCTATCCAAATAAAAATCAGCTCTAGCATTACTTATTTTAATTATGACGTTTTGCAATCATCGTATTTCCTTGTTCTACATTTTGCAACTATCGCATATTTTGCAATTATCGCATTCACTTGCACTAGAATCACCACATTTGAGTTAGATTAACTTATCTGAGGTGGCACATCCTCTCCAAATTTCTATACTATACCACCTACAGACTACACTGAGAGAGGGAAATGAGTAAATTTACTCTAAATGAATTTTCATTAAAGAATAATAAACATCTAGAAAGACCAAGAATCAAATTAGAGACCGTTTAGATTAACGTAGTTTTTAGTTATTTTTTTCACAGATAATCGTTATAACAAAAAATATGCTTTTCGAATTCAGAGAGTTTTGAAACATAGAAAGTAGTCAGAATCCGGAATTCGAACATTTTGACATTTGAAATATTTTGTTTTTGTATAATTTCAAAGTGTACTTTCTATTAGAAGAGATAAAATTTAATAGTTTACAAGTGCTTTAGAATTTTGCACGGTTTCGACACATTTTCCAGATATCCCTCAATGTATGTTATGTTTTCGATATTCGGGTAGCTAATTTTTGGTCTAAAGTAAAAGTATTATTCATTCAAAACCAAATCCTATCACAGTCTCATCGTGAATATGTACCTGGTGTTCTTAAAAATTCTTTTGGTACGTAAAATATCATTATAAGTATTTGTAAAAAAGATATTTCATTTGTAATTATTACCATAATATAAATTGGATTGCAAAAAAAACTCTCATTTTTCTATAGCCCTCACGTGTATTCTATATAGTACACTAATTTATATTATTTTGGGATATGTACCTATATGTTTTAGAAATTAATAAGTCTAATAATTTTTCTTGTACTCTTGCTATATATATACACTGAAGGATGGAAAGGTATCCTCAAGTACTATTTATTTAAAAATGTTAATTAATTAAAAAATGTCACCAAATTTCGATGATTTTCTGTGATAATATCAGAAAGTATTAAAGTATTACAACATAAAAATAATTTTTACATCCTATTAAAATACAAAAAATACTTTGGTTGATATTAAATTACTTTTCAAATTTTTTTATTAATTTTTAAAAATATTTCAAACATAATTATAAACTAAAAACCATAGCAATATATTTTACTGGTGATGTAAGAAATACAAATCATTTTCATTGTTGCTGCTAAAACTTTGATTTTTTTCATTGTTGATGATAAAGATCAGAAGATTCAGCTATTTTATATCTTATAAAGTTTCAGAACAAGATATACTTTGAATAATTTTATGTAATTTTTATAATGAAGTGTCTATTTCAACTTGACAATCAATCAAAAATGAAAAAAATTCGAAATTTGTTTTTTTTTAAATACCATTTTTCTTTCGTAATTTAGCTGGATGCATGAAATAAAGGCAGAAAAGCTAGGGAAATTTAATAAAGTTTTAAACAGAATGTTGCAAATGCTTTTAAATGCTCCGATTATATGTCTATTCAAATTTGAAGTTAAAAAATATTCAACCAAGGAAAATAACCAAGTCCTATCAACAAAACTTTATTTATTTAGACTTTAAAACCAAGTAAAAAAAGTATTTGATTTAAATTTTGCATATTTTTGTTAAAATTTTCAATACTCTTAAATCTCTGGAAGTCCATCAAGACTAGTTTGATAGTCAGTCCTAAGACTAAAAAGAGATTCTAAGATTTTATAATATTTTGATGGTAAGCCTAATTATCGATTTCATCATTCAGCATTAGACAATTATTATTAGAAATAATCTAAATAAATTAAACATGTATTATTATATAATCTAAATAAATCTAACCCAAATCACAAACTTATTTTCATGTTTACACTCTATATCTTATAGCATTTCAAATTACTTATTTCATAATTTAGAAGAATAATCATCACATAATAACATAAATCATCAGAAGATTAGATAGCTTTTTGATACTTATAATTTCATACGTCAAAAGTAAGTTACTTTTCAAACAACACATATAAGTAATTTAAAACAATGTCTTAAACAACTGATTTTATAACTTACTGAAATTGAATTAACTTCTTTTATAAAGACTTTTTTCAGCTTTTTTCTTTCATCCTAATTCTTTCGTCCTAACACATTTTAATCACAAACAAAATTGCCGATAAGTTTTTTTTCCACCTTTTGTTATTAACGTCTGGCTCGGTCAAAATTCGAGAAACGAACTTCACCTTACTTCGTCTGCCGCCAACCACTAAGTTCGCTTTCATCGAAAGCACTGGGGAATATTCCTTCTGGGGGTTTTAGGAACCTAAAAAAAAGTGGACAAGAAACGTAAATAAGTTTCTTTTTTACTTGTATTCTCCCCTATTCTGTTCTCTCTTCCTTTCTCTTAACAGCATCCTCCACAATGTCAAGTTCTATTTTTATTTTGTCTTTATGGTTCTTTATTAGTTTCCTATCCCATTATTTTTTTCGCCTCCTTCTTTTTTACCCTCCCCCCCTTCCTCCTTTCAATTCTCTTCTGTCTTCTCATTCTGATATGCAGTTGCCGTAATAAGAAGCTTTATGGAGGTGTCTTTAAATGGATATTTCTGGAATTTTCTTCAATTCTTTTGTACTTTTTTTATCATTTGAAAACTTTCCTTTGTTCTCGCTTTTGAATGAAGGGGTGGGGTGGTGGAGAAAGACAACACGATTAAAACTTGATTCCCTGAAGGCTGAGAACAAGTTTCTTTTTCGGCGCGAGTTCTCGAGTTCTTTGTGTCATTTTTAGGGAAGGGAAAAAGCCTATTTCGAATGCAGCCCTCCACCCCTCCGTCGAAAGTGTTTAATGGTTTTTCCTTTCAAAACAGAAGGTCTTCTTCTCCAAGAAGAGTCACATATTCTGGATATATAGATATAGATAGACAACACAGCCTAAAGGGAAATAGAATCGAAGGCTTAGTTTTATTCTTTTTTTTTCAGTGATGCTCTTCCAAAAATTATTCTCAGTGTGTTCGAAAGTATAACTCGAACCAAGTATTAAGAAGAAAAGAAATTCAATTAAGACTTTTCTTTGATGATAATTTTCAACTCTTGTTTGGCTTCGGTCGGTGCCTTCTGCTTTCCGAGAAAACATTTCTAATATCGTTACTTGGATCAGAAGAAACCTTGCCGGGGCTTCTGAATATTTATTTAAAAAGATAAGCCCTCGGATGTTTATGTCGACATAATTTCAAGAACAGAATAAAGTTACGATAACATACATTTTTCTAAAAAAAGATTTGAAATTTGTATTTCTTTTAGATTTAAAGATTTTGATTTTAGTTATTTAAATGTTTAATTTAATTTAATGCAATCAGACGAAAATAATGGAATTAAGAGTTGGTTTGATAAGTAAGCAAATTAAAAATAAACTACCAAAACATATTGAATTTATGTTCTTTTATCCATTGAGTTTGTGAAAACAAATAAAAGAATCAATAGCAATAAATTATATCTTAAAGATTTTCTTCATTTTATGAAACGTAATCATTTAAAAAAAATCTGTTTTATCCTTCAAGAAATCAATATTAGATACAAATCTAAAGAAATATTTTATATCTATACATATATATCTTAAATTTATACATCGATATAAATCTTATTGCGTTATATATGGTTTATATATATTATTTCATTGGAATAATTTTAAACTCTTGGATACAATTCTTTATAGAAAATAAGGTTTGCTTTTAATATTTTCTTGTGACTTTGCAATCTAGAGGAATTGAGATTTTTTTAGGATAATTCAGAATTATCTTCTTTTGTTCCGAATATAAAAAAAGGGAGAATGGCTTAAGCACTTTTAGGGGTTAAAAGAAATTCGGTTGAAAATTCACGTCTTTAAATTCAAATTATTCGAAATTAATTAATTTATAATTTTTGAAGAACTATCTAGTCGCAGTAATCAGATTGATACTTTTTTCTTCTTTAAAAAACAACTGATTTCTCTAGAAAGTATAAGGAAATATAATGGAAAGAAAAAGAGCAAATTTTGTATGTAACAAACCAAAATGAAATAATTTTCTTCTTTGCTGGCGTAATGCTGCATGTCACGTTTAAAAAAATTACGTGATAGCAGTTTAAAAGCCAAGATGTAAATAAAGGATCTACATTTTTGCACACTAGCTGATGCTTCATTAACACTATCTACAATCTATTCTGCAACATTTAAATAGAGAGGAATGATAGTTTAGAAATATAAATTTTGTGATAAAGCAATTTTCAAAACTTTCCTATCTAAGAGCAAAATTAGACACCATAGAAAATAATTATATCAGAAGTGCAAAACAAATATTTTAGATGCATGGAATCGGTAAGCTATATCCAAATTAGTCAGCTGTAAAGAGTTCAAGTATGACTTAACTTATGCCTTGACAAATGTTTTCCTGTTACTTTTAATCTGTTCAATGTAAATGTTAGTACACTCCTATTCAAACTGAAATCTCTAGACCACTGGTATGTAAAGAAATATCCAATATTTAGAGATTTGCTAGTTCACTTAATGTATTACTCACTCAACAACAACAACAAATATCTGCTAATAACATCGATATCTAAGACATAGACGCGCAATATTTTTTTTCGTTACAGAAATGATGGATAATCATTTCACTTATAGAACACTTCTGTTATGCTGGATTAGAATTTTTTTTATGCGAAACCGATTTCAAATAATATTCTTTCTTGCAAATAATTAATACAATATTACGAACACTATTAAAGAATAATTATTTGATTTCTTATTCAAATAGTTTCAAAATTCCTTCTATCCAATTATTGAAATAATATTTTAAATAATATTAATTTTAATACATGTGTATAAAAATAAATTATATATTTTGCAAACGATTTTTCACAGAAATAAAAATATAAAATATTCTTAAAAAACAAATATTTTCTAGTAAAATAAAAAAAAATATGCATCCATTTTCAAATTTGTATATATTTTAAAATTATGTTATACATAATTGCAGTAAGTTAATTTACTTAAACTCAAAAGAATTCTTCATAAAAAAATAAAATAAAAAAACTCAAAAGTATGCATTATAGAATTCCGAAATAAATTTTCAATTCTTTTTTTTTTTCGTGTTCTTTCTTTAAAAATCAGAAAGAAAATAAATAAATATTGTCTATTTATCATAGCTTTATGTTCCATTCATCAATTATACATTTCTTTTAGATAAAGAGCAAAAACAAAATTATAAATGCGAATGAAACTATTCATATGTATTAATACAGTAGAAAACAGTGTCCCACTTTGAATAATTTACTACACAATGCTAGAAAAGAAAAAAAAAATGGAATGCAAAGAGTATTTAAGGTCATGAAAGATACAATCATTAAATACATTAATACAAAAGCTTTTTTTTCCGATATTTTCTTACAGAAGAATTTGTTTTCTTTTTCATCGCGTTCTTTATGTTTCACGTTAAGTTTTTGCTTGATGTTTTCGTATCTGTCTTGTGCAAGAACCAATGATTTAAAACCAACTTGAATGATGATCCTTATGTCTGAGAGATATTTAAAAACATTATTTTGTTTTTGTGTGAAAAAGCGTATCAATCAACAGCCATATTTTTTTGAGATTCTTCAATGATATCTTGACATTCTTTTTTTTCAAAATGAAAAAAAAAAAATGTAAGAACACTCACAAGAAAAAATGAGAACATAAACATTTTGTTCATATGAGGTAATTGGTTAAATCGTGGAGGTCTGGTAACCCATTTTTTCAATAAGATTAATACTCTCTATGTCTGAGTTACAGTTTGACAGAATATGAAATAACCGCCGACTTAAAAGAGGTTAAATCTTTTTTTCTTTTGTTTTCACTTTTATTCAAGTTTATATATATATATATATATATATATATATATATAATTTATGTCAATCAAAAACACACTTTCCTAGCATAAAAATAAACTGCTTATTTTTGTAACATTGAAATTCAGATGAAATAATATACACATCTATATATTTGTTTCATGAAGGAAAATATGACAATGTGCTAGACTTGCAGCTGAGAGAAACATTTTTATCAGTTATTTCACTTTATGTTTACTTTATAGTTACAGAAGTAGTTTCGTAATAGTTAAAATTTTTGATTCAAGAATTCGATGAATATCTTTATTTAATACCGTCTAAATTTTATTCCACTCCCTTATTTTCCACCCCATTCTAAAAATATAGATTCGTTTTGTGAATTTCTCGAAGTACCTACTATACAAAGTTACAATATTAATGTAAGCATTTCTTTTATTTTCTTATTCCTTATATAATAAATTTTGTAATGAAATAGTAGAAACTTTAAAGAAGTTACTTGTTTCGTTTTTGTAAAAAAGAGAATTTGGGCATTGTTACAATTTAATAATAATTTAACATAAATAAGAAATTAATTTGATAATGTTTGAGTGTATTTTTGGTCTCAGAAACATATTTTTTGACGATTGCCCTTCGATAAGAGATATTACGCAGAAAAGTGAGCAGTTATCATGCTTATTAATTCCACGTATAATGCTAATTCACTCTATTGCTAAATATAAACATAATCACCCTTTCATCTATTCTGTAACCTCTTTATTGATGAAATAAATACCGTATTACACATGTGCAAAAGCTCTGTTTCTGAATCCGAGCATGAACAATATATATGCGTATAAATATGAATGTATGCATATAATATGTTAAGTATCTCTTTCTAATAACAATTTCGAATTTCAACCAAGCTTTACATAGCTTTTTATTTACTACATTTAAATACTTGCTTATTATTAAGACATTGAAATTTTTATTTTTAATCCTCCAACTACGTATTTCTCGATTTGGATATTAGTCCATATTTATTTGGATATTATTCATATTTATTTCGCAACTTAGAATGTTTATTTTTACGATTACTGATTTTTATCACATTATTATTATTATTTAAGAATTTATAAAACCCCCGTGCACCACAACGTATCACACGGAGCTTACAGAAGTAAGTATTCAACACATAACAATAGAAAATAAGAAAATATAAATTAAGAATAAGAAAATTTAACAGATGTCAATAATAAATTTACAAAAGTTTTCAAGAGCACTTCTGGTGGAAACAGGTTGATGAAAATCTGGAGGCCACTTTATATTAATAGCTGGGAGAACCAGTCTTAGGTTTTGTATTGCTCCAGCATACTTGGAACATAGAAGGAGCACATGTTCAAAATTTTCGTCGCATCATTGTTGTAATCATTTGGTGATGATAGAGACAAATTAAATTTATATAGATAGTTTTTAAAGTTGCCATGACAAGTGAGAAATTGGGTTATTCTATGATTTCTAATAATAATATATATTATATTTATTAATTAATCTAATTAAAATATATTATGTTTAATTAATAATAATATATATATTATATTATTGTCGTGTAACATATAGTATCAGTTCATTTTCTTTGAATCGCTTTATTTGAATTTATTTTCAAACACCACATTTAAATTGTGATTTTAAAGAATCCCGCAGGCAGAGTATTAAAGGCTCAGATTATGAGTCCATCTTCTGATATAATGTTATTAGTTAGAAAGGCAAGTGGCAATAAAATTTCATTAGAATTGCACCAACCATATTACATTTCGTGTGACTCAAGAGTTGGCCTCTTATTAAAGGATTCTCCAGTTTCTTTTGGGTATTGAATTAAATTTATTAATACCTTCAGTGTTTTTAATTAAGCAATGAGAAATAATATTCCAAGCTAAATTAAAATATAGTCAACCAATCCGAACTAGCATTCCAAGCTTAATTAATAGATAGTCAGCCAATGATAGATGGCATTCTAAGCCAGATTATAACCTTATCAGTTTAGTTTAGTTATATTAACGTCCCGTTAAAAGCAACACGAGGGCTATTTTCGGACGGACATCGTCATTTTGAACCACGGTCAGATGACGAGGACGACACCTGAACTGGTGCCCACCTCTCCACACCACACCAAACCAGCGGGAGGACGTTTGGCCAGACCCATTTAAAGTGCAAGAAACCCCCTCACACGACGGTTCTTCGGTGGAATCGACTCTCGAACCTGAAACCCTCCGGTTCCGAAGCCGAGACTTTACCACCAGGTTACCGCGGCCCTATAATCTTATCAGCCAACGAGAAATAGCATTCCAAGCTAAATTAATAATACAATTAGTAAGAAAAATATTCCAAGCTAAATTAAAATCTTTACAATTAGTGAAAAAATATTCCAAGCTGATTTAAAATCTAGACAATTAGTGAAAAAAAATATTCCAAGCTATATTAAAATATTGTTGACCAATTAGAAATAGTATTCCATGCTATATTAAAATCTAGTCAACCCATGAGAAACAGTATTCCAACTTAAATTAAAATCTACTCAACCAATGCGAAATAATATTTTAAGTTAAATTTAAATTTTTTCAGCCTCTGAGATAGTATTACAAGTTAAATGGTTATCACCTCAGATTGTTATCTTTCATATCAATCAAACCATTTATTGAACGTATTTGACAAATTTTCTTATCCAACCTGATCTATCAATATAGCATTTATTCATCTTTTCAATATTTTTAATTTGGCAATGAAGAACAAGTGGAACATAACATTAAAAAAATCGCATGTTCAAACATAGTGTTGAAACAAACATTCACGATATGGATTTAGGTATGAAAATTATCAATTTATGAGTAATTTATTTAAATATAGTAGTTAAAAGTAAATTATGTTATGTAAATCGGGAGTTTTAATTTAATCTGAATTTTTAAAAAACTGATAGCAGACTATCTAGATAACTTGTATCGCTTTTAGTATCCAAAACTAACTTTTTATGACTTACATTTTCCCTTAAGATAAGCACGATAAGTTACTTTATTTCGGCACTTAAATTATGCAACGTTCCAAAGAAAAAAAAAGAATTTTAAATATTAGGATAATCATCAAAAATTCCTTGCTTAACCATCTTTCTTCTATGAATATTTATAAATTACTTTAAAAAAGCAACATTTTTTCTTACCTAATAGACTTAAAAGATTTTCAGCGTACCGTAAAATAAACGATTTTTTGGAAGAAGCTTGGCTTTCAATAATAATGTATCATTTTTTTCTTTCTAAAGGACATGGCTTAATCTCTGGGGGAGGCAAACTTGCGAATTCAAATAAGGGGGTATTTAGACGACTTTAGATTTTCGGTCTTTAAAAATTCTAAAAGGATTAAAAATTACATAAGAATTAAAAAAATAATAAATCCATGTTCCTAAAGAATAGGAGATTTATTTATGTCCATAAAGCAAGATTTTCGTACATTACTGACTGTGTCATAAACCATTTCATATTATACTAGTTTTAAATGTAATTGATTTTTTACTAATTATTTTAGAAATATTTAAACTTTTACTAATTATTACTCGCCTTAAATTATCTCAACTTTCATAACATAATTCAATTTAATTAAACTTTTTTTTTGGTTTTAAATCTTTAATTTTGATTTACAATTTAATGCAAAACAAGTATTATTACTAGATACAAGATGTTGTAAGATTATTGTACAAGATTTATGCCTGAATATCTTTGAAAAAAGCTTATGAAAAGTTGCTGAATCTGGAGCAAAATTAAAATTTTTTAAATTTAAAGAATATACTAACTAGAAGTCTTATCATATCAAATCTAGGGTATTTAAAAAGAGTATCATTTTCTCAAAAATTTGTGTGTTTTAGGTTAGAAAATTATAATGGTTTATACTTGGAATATGACTTTTTTAAATTTTAATTTTATAAATAATGTCTATAGCTTCCTATTTCACTCCCGGGATTACTGGGCGATCTTATATATTTGAAATTATACGGGTTTCTTAGGAAATGAATATGGAAATTTGGCTTTTTAAAACGTTTTTTCTTACTTAGCATCGTATTGTTCGAATAAGATATTCTTTTCATACTTCCAAATGGACGTGGAAAGAAATAAGATAGAGATGATATGCGTAGGAATATATGGAAAAATTGCGGCATAGGATCAATCATTTTATAATTATCTTATCATGGTATCATAAAAACATTGGCTAAGTAAATGGGATCTGAAGAATGTAAATAAGCTCCATTCAATTAAACACATTATTGAGCCTTGAACAGACTTGCATAATAAAAAGAATGATACAATTCTTATTCGATTAAAAATAGGTTACACTCGATTCACGCACAGACATTTGTTGCTGGGAGAGCCCGCCCTTCAATGAACAGAATGTCAGTTCAACATTGTCAGTTCAACACATTCTAATTGCTGAACAATATAATTTATTTCCCAATGTATCTATTGTTTTCTGCCATTTTAAAAAACATACTTCACAAAATAAATCATCCACAAATTTTTACTTTCTTAAAAATTATTGGTTTTTACCATTTGATCTAATTAAAAATGATTAAATTTTAAGGTTTTCATACTGCTTTTTACCGTATACATAAACAAAGACAAGTCATTCCAAATGATATCAGAGTTTATAAAACAAGATTTTAATCCATACCAGACGTTTAGAGCAGCATAATCAAGAATGGTTTTTGTGCCACAGAACTCCACTAAATCAAATAATAAAAACACATAAGTGTTCATTGAAAATTGTTTTTAAATAATTTCTTAATTTGTTTCATACAAATGAGTTATCATTACAACATCTATTTTAAAATTTCGGCAAACGAAAATATTGGTTCGAAATCAAAATTAGAAAAGAGTTAAATCTTAATTATCTGTAATAATTGCGGAAAAATGAGAAAGCAGTAAGTTAACCATATAATTCAATAAAATACGCTCTAATTAGTTTAAGGCAGTCATCTTTAATGCACTTGTCCCTAATAGTACCTACATCATTACATGCGAAAAAAATTCTATGCTCACTCTCAATGAGCCTTTTGATGGCCGAATATCTCGATTTTGTAATAAATACTAAGTATCAGGGTCCTAGTATACCTAACTAATAATTCACAGCTTTAAATCAGAGCTATTACAGCTTATGAAAGCATTTTGGTAAATTGTCATTACAAATTACATGTAATAGCTGAATTTTAAATTTTTTTGAAAAGCTAAAGTTTTAAACTTTAATTATTATATAATTTTTTTAAACCATCACACATTAGTGATATAACTTTTCTTTATATTACTCTATAATTATTTTTATTATATATTTATATTATTATATATAAATTATAATATTTATATTACTATATAAACATATAAAACAAATTTAAAGATAAAAATTTACACTGAAAAGTTCTTATAAAAGTAATCAAAGATAATAAAATTCTAAAAAAATTTCTTATATACAATCTATAAAAATAAAATATTTTTAGTTGATCATACTTAAATAATGAGAAAAAAATGAAACTTTTAATAAGAAAAGATTATGTTTATATATAGAGTGTTTTTGAATTTTTTAAATAAACATGTATTGTTTATGGTGATTATTCAAAAAACAAATACATTATTATTTTGCAAATTATTCTTGACAGTATTATCAATCAGTGTTTAATAGACTGGGAGTTGTATTACTGACAAGCTATGAAATATTTAATAAGGAGTTTTTTTATTCTTAAATGTCTTGTTGTTCTTGTCTGGAATTCACGTTCAAATTGACTTTTTTAAAACAAGAACATTAATTAATGCTGCTTTACTTTTAAATTATAGCCATTAATCATAGTTTATGTCAAAATCTCCATTTCTTTAAATATGTAGATAGTTGAGCAAGCAGTTTTTCATCACTTTTGTAAAATCAATGCATTTTTCTGAATAATATTGTAAATCAAGGTGTTTTTTTCCCCCTAATTATGTCGTCGTTGTGATTTTTGTAATTAAAATGTAGAATCAGAAGTATAACGAACAAAAATAAATAACTTTTTCCATATTTAGAGAAATAGAAGTTCTTCATACTCAAAAAAGTGAGAAACTCTTTCACAAGCCTGAAATATTAACAAAAAAAAAAAACAGTATACTCTTTGGCTTTATTGTAGTATTGTCTTGAATACCAGCATGCTGGAAATTTTATTTTATGGAAATTCTGGCATTTATAAGGACATAGGAAGAGTTAATTATTTTTAATACAAATTGCTTTTAGTTACAAAATGATGCAAAATAAATGGAGTAGACAAAATTTTCAAACGAAAGCACCAATATGTGAAAAAAGCAAACTTATAACAAAGCTTACTTATAACAAAAAAGCCCTTCTAAATCAAATCAAAATGTTTTTAAATATAAAATTTTCAAATGGGGTTCTTTTTATTAAATAATGCCATCTAAACTAATTTTTAAAAAATCCACTTAGAACGTTAACCTGAGAAATGGTTTTATGCCTCTGTAAAAGTAAAGAATTTATTTAGAGACATTCTTAATATATGCTGAAAGGTATCAGATAAATAATCCCGCTTTGGAGAGGAAACTAGTGACCATTTGGCGACAAATATGATAAACTTTAAGGACGAAGGTTATGGAAAATACAAGAATTATTACAATGCCTCTATTAGAGACCAGTTAGAGAAATACTTCTAGAGAGTTCTATACTATTTTTGAAAACTTAAAAAGGCGAAGCAATCACATGTAAAGTCAATTTTATGTTCGGAATCCTGAATTCAGATGGAGTTCTCTACATGCACTCTGAACATTATTATATTATTGTTGCTCAAAAACAATGCTTTGTTTCAGTGTTTGTTGTGTAGTTTTCCAAGCCTTTATATACGTTTCGGCTGTGTTTCTCTCCCTGTAGTTAATATTTTATTCCAGAATAAAACACAGTTATTCGTTGTAGAGCTTATTGGACTTCTTGCCAAAATTCAACTAGAATATGTCTGCTTACATCGCCTATAGAAAATAATTTTTTAATAAATGAGCAAACTGATCCCAAAAGAACTGAAAAAAACTTTGTTTTTATTAAACTACAATATAATTTCATATTAAAAAAAGAAATCGTTGAAATGAGAGAGAAATTCCTCTATAAACTATTTTTCTTTTAAATAACTCAGTGAAAATCTCATGGTTTTGAAGAATCAATGGATAAGTGGAGCCAATTTTCTTTAAGTCGCATTAATGTGACAAGAGTAGCTGCGCATGACGTCTGGTACCTAGCTGCATTCTGTCATATGACGTGTTGTGGCATAATGTTAACGCAATGAATTGTTAAATTAAACAGCAGTTAAGAAATTGAACTATGTTTTACATGCGCCAAATTATTACATTACAAATACTATCATTTGGAAATATGGAAGTACTTTAAGATAATGATTCAAGAAAGTTTAGAATGCGTTTTGCTTTGTTTAACAAAAATTAAATTAAATATTTTCTTTAAAAATTTAATTAAATTGAGAGTGATATTTCATCTGGAATGGAAATGAAATTCAAATAACACTACTGAGTATTTAAGTTCCCATTGTTTTGGAAAGAGGGAAGACATAAAATTATTATTATTTTTTAAATGAACTAGATTTTAGTAAAATAAATCATGTTTCAAAGTTTATGCGAACATTAGACAAATTTCATCAGGTTTAATATGAAATGCTAAACTTATTCTTAGTAATAATCAATGCTTTGATTATTATTTAAACGCCTTTCTATATTTTCAATTTAAAATAATGGCAAAATAATATGACTGATTTGGTTATTTCATAAATGTTTGAAGAAAATATTCGATGTTTGTGAGGAATTAAGCCTTAAGTATTTCTATATGCTTATAAAATTTTCAATCGCAACATCAGAATTTTTTTTAAGAGAAAGGAAATATTATCCATCAGTTTGTATCAAGTAAATTCTCTAGAGAAATGTCTTCGAGAGCAAGTCTTTTCTTCTTTATCACAATCACAAAAATAATCATTATCTTATTTATTATTAGAAATTCAGAAAACGATTCAATGAATATGTAGATTTTCAGTTGTTGATTAAAATCCTCATTCAAAACTTGAGGGCATTTTTGAGAAGAGAAAATCACAAATAAGTGTGTTAAATATAAAAATTATGTATTTATTAGAACAATTTCATGTATTAGAAAATTATTTTAGAATAAATATTACAATGTAGGAAAACAATTTACAGCAGTTATAATATTATTCTGTCGTAATAAGTGAAAGAAGCTATTAATTTTTATGACAAAGTTTATTAAACGAATTTTAATTAAAATTGTAATTATTTAGAAGTTTCATAAGTTATTTACCTTATAAAGTAATTTCAATATTAAAAAGCATTATATTTTTAGAGGACAGAAAAATTATGCATTCGATTTAAAAACTATTAATTTAAAGTTTGAAATCAAAATTACAATCAGAACCTTTTTCATCAAGTCATGGTGAGATAATTTAAAAATAAAGAAAGTTAACATCCATTTTTCATGGTTTTGACTATTTTAAATTCTTTTTGACTATTTATATACTCTTTATGACTTTTCAGATACTGTTTCAGTCAATTTTATTTCGTTATTTTTTTGCTTTATTCCAATTTTATTTCATAATATTAGCTGATAAACATAGCTTTGCTGAAGGTGAAAGCATTTTCACAACTTTAATCATCAGAAAATCTATATTTAATAAATTGCTATTAATCCTTCTGACACATTTACTACAATTGTGAGGAAAATTTGGATTATTTATAGCAAAGTTAAATCTAAACTCATTAAATATGAAATTATTTGCCGACAGATTTGAAAAATAAAGGTCGTATGAAAGTAAGAAAAACATATTTTATTTTATATAAAATATATTATATTTTTATTACAAAAATAAGGCAAAAATTAATAAATAAACACATATAAAAATCACTAACATTTTTTTTTAATTAATAATATCTTGATTTAAAGCATTACAGTAAAAAATAACTTGATTGTTTAAAACTCCATTTTCAATGAAAGGGAGGACATCAGATACACCAAATTTGAAAACAACAAAAAACACAGAATATACTTTAAAAATAGCTGAATCGCTTTTTAAAAAAAATAAGTCATTCATAATTTTAAAAAGAATTATACAAATTTAATTAAACTTGATGTAAGAATTTTTTAAATTTAAAGTATTTATAATATTTTTGTTCGTAGAAAGGGCAATAGGATAAATTTGTCTTTTAAGAAATATTTCAAGATATTAAATTAAATATGTATAGCTATATCACAGCTTATTTACACATACATCAGTTTTATAGAATGTTGTCGATTTTGTTTTCCCTTTATGTATTTCATATAGACTTATTAAACTGTCATTAGTTAAAATATTGTTAGTTAAATTGGTAATAAAATTAATTTTTATTGAGTAAAATCTATATTGTTATTTTATGTATAATAATTATAAAAGTAAATTGCTTTAAAAATTTATATTTTATGTAAAAGGAATTTGATGCTGAGAATGTAAAGACAAATGGAGAGTCTTTTTTTCCAACTACGAAGGTTTTATCAGAAATATTTACTAAACATTTCATATAATAAAAATATTTGTAATTCATTAAATTACCTAGAATAAAAATCCTAGAGCTTAGTTTCTTACGTCCAGTTTTTTTAAAAACTGGAGTTTAAATTAGAGTTCAAACAAGTTTTTGAATGAAATTGAGAACAGTGTTTGACATACTTACTCTCGTAAATAATCAACGTTGTTATTTTATTTCAAAACGAAAAGATTCAGACCCATGCAGAAATTTAATAAATAAAAATTTATAAAACATAGTATCATTATTAGTTACAGAAAAAGTTATTGAGAATTAAAATAAGAATTTATTAAGAATAAATGACAGTTTATTTTGTAGAATTGACAAAATATCAATCATAAACATGAAAAAAAATTCAATGTTCATATGTTCAGGATTCATTTGTACTTGTAGCAAAAGAAATCTCTAGAAAAGATTATTACTCCTCTTTCTCATATCCATACGTGAAATGTTATGGTTCGTAAAATAGTGATGGGAAAATCCTGAATGAATTTGAATTTCTTTCTTTGTTTGAATAATATTCAGGGTGGAATCAGGTATTTTATGGTCCTGGGGCAATGCATATTATGAGACCTCTCCTTTATAGACATAGAAATCGGATAGGAAGAAGTGAATATATATACTTCGAGTGTCGTTCTACGGTAAAACCAATGGTAGAGTTAGTTTCCAGATTATTTCAGTACGGTTAATTTTTGCACAGCATCTTCACGAGTTTCTATTGCATATTGGGACATATGCTTAAACCCCCAGTGCCTAAAAGTAAGAATTCTGATATTTTTTCACTATACGGGAACAATAAAAACATCAGCAAATAATCGTTAGTCAAAAAAAGTGAAAATTTCAAGTAGTGACACTTGGCGATTTTATTCACGTTTGGCTCACATTGGCGACATCTTGCTCCCATATAATGGAAAAATACCCGATTTTTTTTTCTGAAATATTGTGTAGTTTAAATGCAGAAGAAAATATAAAAAAAATCGAATGGGGCTATCTGGTTAAAGAATGCAAATTATTGTTTCCTGTTACGTAAGCTTCTTAGACTCCAATAGATGAAATTAGATTAAAACAAAGCAAAAATTGAGAAGCCGACGAATTTCTTCTTAAGTGGTGAACTTAACTTCTTAATTAGAAATCAGTAAATACTATGTAAGGTAATATTTCTAGAAAAAAAATCCCATGGAATATATCTGCGCATTAATTATTTTTTTAGTTTCATTTCTTTCCAGATGACAAAGGTGAATAACATATTTAATTGTTTTACCGCCTGCTTATTTATTTCACATTATTTTACATATTAGAAAACCTAATACTCCTCTCAACACAATTTATCATTCTTCTTTTGTTGTTTTTGATTAGTATTCCATTCGCTTTCTTTTGTTTGATCTAGCTACACAATGCGACTGAATTTTGAAATTTATTATTAGGAATTTACATCTCTTCATGTTAGGCAACCTGCACCGTAGTACAGATACTTTTTTTAAAACTCTTTTTTATACAACTGAGGTATGAAATCTTCTTTTAAGATATCGTTTCTACATTTCTACACAAAAATACAGGTTGGCAGTATTGTAATGGTTTGATCGATACCAATCATATAAGAGATGGAATTTCAGACAAATAATTTATTTACAGCCATATATATTTACAGGCGAACAATTCGCTCCAATCTAGATTAAATATTCGCTTCTTATTTAACCTTTGTAGGTTGAAGGTCTATCATGAAAGCAATTCAGAGAAATAATCCGTTCATTCCAAGAACAGACACTAACAGGATGTTAGCCAGAACTGCTTCCAATGTGAAGCGAAGAAATCGCAGTCCTTAATCCAATGCTCTCTCTCATCCTTTTCCAAAGCCCAACTGGCACCAATCATCCAGCAAAAATTTCCCTCAATTGTGGTTCCAGTTTTTCATGTCGTGGGACTGTCCATCAATGATGCGTCCTATCAACTGATCGTCTGGAACACGTGTCAATGATATTCTTTCACAAAGGAAACGCTGGTATCCAGAAGTTGGACACTCCTTTCCCTTTGACGAAGCTAGAAGCTTCATCCCCACAATGAATCCACATCCACGCAATAATTCATCCCCACACACGTGTGGCCTAATGATCAGATGAGAACAGTCGGTGAAGGAGATTCACCATCTCGAAATCTGGAGGCGTTTAACAATGTAGGACTTGTTTACGAAGGGTAGGCAGCTGTCGGGAAATACCGCCACGTAAGTGGGGCAGGAGAACGTTACAACATACAGCACCACAAACTTCGCATGTTGTGTTCTCACAGATAAACTGAGAGGGAGTCAGACAAATAATTTTATACCAAAAACTATGGTTCTTTAAAGAATTGGGAGTAATTCATGCAAATACTCATGCGAAACATAGTTTTATAAGAATTTCCCCAATATCCCTTTCTATGCAAGAAAATTGCATAATATATCCAATTAGAAGTGATTATTAAACTGCGAGATATTTTGATGTCATAAAAAATTTCAAAACGTGTGCAATAAAAGAATTATATGTTAAGCCTTTTTAACATTCCAAATTACAACAACACTCATACTTAAATAAAAAAATATGTCGCTGATACAAAGATGGTAAAAGTTTGTGATTCAAAGGCTTGGAGAAAAAGAAAATCGAATCTCATTTTCCCAAATGCCCCGTCACCTTATTAAAAGTAAGCATGAATGGTAAAACAAAAGCACTAGCAAACAATTCACTGCCGCAGAAAATTTTTATCTTCTTCCCCAGGAAAAAAAGCGGGAAGTAATTACCATAGAAATTTCCTGCTTACCTAACAAAATTAGATGACAGCATCACGTTACTGTATACACAAATATCACTGAATCTTAACTCATGCTTAAATCTTTTTTCTCTCTTTCCTTATGGCACTTATTTCTTCCATGAAAGAGTAAAAAAGAAGGGAGTTGATCCTGTTAAGCCTTAAATTCACTTTATATTTGGGTCGTTCGGTTAATTGAGTTATTTGGACGTAATGACAAAAATAACGGCCTTTTTCTTCAGCCTCCAGAATGGCCAGTGTTAACAAAGTGACGCAAAGCAAGTCGTAAAAGTGATCTATTTAGACAAGAACATTTTACCAAACATCGATAAAACCTATTAAATGTTTTTTTTTCAAAAAACGTCCGAAAAAGACAATAAACGGGAAGAGAGTCTTTGTTTTCTCGAAGAAACAGAAAGACTTCACCAGTTTTCAGTAGGTAGATTAAAAGAAAAGGCCAAGTGTTTTCAGGGACGTGATAAGGTACATCTTAAACAATCCTGTGGCAAAATCAAGTATTCATAGTTGAGGTTCTAAAATAACATCACGTGATGTGACGAGTTATGGAATGAGTAGAGAGACTAAAAGTGTATTAAGAATGCTTCAGTTCCAACTCAGAAGTATTTCGTCATTTTACATTGCGAAATAAACAATTTAATTTTTAATCATTTGTATTAGAACTGTGACCTATATTGCCTTGAAGAATTTGACCTTTTGCAGTATATAAAAAAGACACTATATAGAAATATAGCAATCTTTGGGTATATTAAGTTATAACCTTATTAAATCACACTTGAGTGTCTCATTGTTGAATTGTTTTGAAATGTGTATATTAAGAGCATCCCAAAATTAACGCAAGATTCGAATTTGCCACCATTCATGAAGTAAAGTAATTAAATAAACCATTAAATAAAAAAAACTATTAAATAAACCATTCCATAATTGATAATTTAGGCTTAGTAAAAATGGAGCGTTACACGATGGAACAACGTGTTTTTATTGTTGAACAATATTTCAAAGATAATGGAAGTCTGGTGACCACAATTCAAAAAATTAATAATTGACCACTAAATCGTGTGATTTTGCACCATTTGATTTATTATTATGAAATTATTTGAAGTCAAATGTATATTCCAACATGTTCACAAATTCAAATATTCGTCAAAGAAATCAAACTACATTTATTCAATATGGATATGGAGAATTTTGTACGCAAATGCCTATTCCAACATGTCCACAAATTCAACGATTCATTAAAGAAACCAAACCACATTTATACAATATAGTCATGGAAATTTCGTACGTGCGTATGTGCTAGCGTGCAAGTCAAAATAGTGAGTGACCAAGTTATTTCATACATAACCCTATCCTGTGTATTTTATGATTCAATAAAGTATAAAAATTTAAAGAGGAAAATACTTGTGTTTTATTTAATTCAAATCTTATGTTAACAAGTAGTTCTAGACTGTAATGATCGATTTTTACTAGCCTTAAACTATCAGTTGTCAAATGGTTTTTCAATAGGGTTTCCGGGGCTTTAATGCACAAATGGTGACAAATTAAAATCTTGTGTTAATTTTGGGATTTCCTTTACTTGAAAGCCGATCGGGTTCTGAACTTCCCGAATGAATCTGATAAACAGTAGTAAAAATTTGTTACATTGCGAGAAATTCACACACTGTCAACAAAAAAAACGAAACTTTACCGATTTTTTTATATAGACAAATAAATATATCAGTCCTAACTTGGAAGACTTCAAATACAAGTTGTCATTCCTTAATAACTTTTACATGTCTATTGTATAGCAGGACTAATTTTGTTTTATCCATACTGGATTTTTTCTATTGTTTATTATTTAATTATACAGTCATCATTTTATTATAAGAAAAAGTATATAATTTTAACCAGAGTTCATTTTTATAGCTAAAAATTTTATAAATTTTTGTTTTTTAATTGTTAACAACATTTTTTTCAAAATAATTTTTTGTAATAAATTTGTATTTTTCAACAGTTTTTACCTGCTTGATTGCCCAAAATTTTCACTGATCTGGA
The DNA here is from genome assembly GCA_026543055.1 of Argiope trifasciata. NCBI lineage: Eukaryota > Metazoa > Arthropoda > Arachnida > Araneae > Araneidae > Argiope > Argiope trifasciata. Next base: position 2,364,760 of record JAPMOQ010052775.1, on the reverse strand, counting down.
AGTGAAATAGTTATTTTAAATATATACTTCATAAAATGTCACTAATATTGTTCGATAAAATCTGAAAATATTAATTTAACGAAAATTAAAATTTATTAAGGAATTACGTTTTTGTATCGGTTTTCGAAATCAAGCATTGTGGTATTAATAATCAAGGGAATTCATCTTCTAATTGTATTGTATGTTGTTTTTTATGATATTGTAACTCCACCTTCTTATGTTTTAATATAAATTGTGAAAATAATAAGAAGATTTCGACAATGAAAAGAAAACGATTACATAGTTGACGAAAAAATGAAAGCTGTATGAATTTCATTGCAGTACAGTAATGTTGATAATAATACAATATTACATTGTTATATATATATATATATATAGATATATATTGAAAATAATTAAATTAATACTTAGATTACATTTCAAAAAAACTTAGCTGGACATTAAAAAAATTTTATTTCAGATATTGGAACCTGATAAAGGAATTTTTATTATCATTTTTCTGAATGTTATCGCCAAAACGCGTGAACCTTGATTAACTTCTAAATATTTATAGTTCAGTCTGAAATTCCAAAATTATGCTTCCAGTTGTATTTTACCCAAAGCTTATTAATGCAGAATTTTGTCTTTCCAGCTCAAGCGAATTTGCCCTTCAGAACACTGACAGAGAGAAATACATTCTCACACAAATATATATTTTCTCATTTATTATTAGTAGAGAATATAGAAAAATGAAAGAATTTTTAAAGCTTATATACATTATAATGCATTGCTTATGCACACTTATTCCCCACACATATACCTACTAAGTAATATCAATAAGTTACTCACATAAGTTATGCGGATTTCATTCATGTGTTTCATTCACTTATCCACAGATAGTAATTTAGACCTGAGATAACAATCACCTCTGATCCAGTACCCACCATAATATTACTCTCCACATGGAGGACTTTGTGACCATGACAAAGATATATAAGTGCCAGCCATCACACCCACATAGAATCTTCGACTGACGGGCTTGAACTAAAAGCTCAAGGGATGTAAATCCAACTCTCTACCAACCAAGACATCCTGGCCTGCGATACTTATCTATACATATCGTACTCTAAAAGCCACTACGAATTATAAACACAAATTGTACATCTCTTCCAAATAAAATCCATTCTACTATCATTCTAACCTTTAGAGACAGGTACAAATCGTTTCCCTGCCCAAAGAAAACCTCCTTGAGAACCTAATCTAAACATTAAAAATAGTTTCTACCAATTAAAACCAATTCTGATTTAATGAACTTATTTATGAATTGATATTATCGAATAAATATCTGTAATTCTTCCAGAATGACGATCAATTTTTATTTTATAAAACACGTAAACAAATCCTATCAAAAATTAAGTCGAATTCATGATGATATTTAGAAAATAAAGAGACAATGGAACCATAATTACCTGTTCCTAAAATTATGCGAATAAGTAAATAAATTTTAATTTAAAAATCCTTTGGAACCAAATGGTTGCATTAAGAATGTTCAAAAATTAAATAATTTAAACCTAGAACTGACATGTTTGAAATTTTATTAGAAAGACAAATGAGAGACCTGAGTCACAACATTTTTATTTAGTTACACCAAAGTTATACATTTAAAAATACACTCATAAAATTCTTGATGTTTTATAAATTCTACCATAAAATATATTGTAGATGTTTAGAATTAACGTAAAACAGTGTACCTGTAGAGTCGCGGATAAAATTCTTTTTAGAAAGTGGAGTTAGTCTCGAGCAAACTGTACGAATTTTTAAATTTTTTTTCTGTAAATGTTTTTCCTACATGAAAGGAATAGTAAAAAATAAGTAATGTTTTGACAAATAATTAAGGAATTATGCCTCACATGGAAAAAATGGAAATATATAGCAAGTAAATTTATCATACCTTATTTTTCAATATTTATACTTGATAAAATTGATTCCATTCATTTCGTTTGTGTTTAGAAGGAACACTTCAATACCAGTCATCGTTGCCGACCATTGCAAATGAATGTTAAAAAAATCTTCAGAATTCTGATCTTTTCTAAAAAGCATGTAGATTGCATTATAATTCATTTTTTAAGTTGATAATAATAACGCTTCGAGGCTAAAAAGCAAAAAGAAGAAGGAAAAGAAAAAAAAGATAGAGAAAGGAGGAACAAAAAGTGCACGTGCGAAGTTTGTTTTCTTTGATCTTATGCCAACGTTTCAGCCGTTCTTTCTTCTTCGTTTTTCATGCCGGTTTCGTTAAGACAAAAATGTAATCACATTTTGTGTTTGGAGTTTTTCGTTCCAGCATAAGCGTATCAAAAGCAAATTGAATTAGCATACAAATGTCCTTTTTCGGGAAGATGAATGAAAAAACTGTTTGCTCTTCGAGAGAGTGTCTTTAATAGATTTAAGTCTGCAGAAACAAGCCTCGCGATCGATGCTACGCAAGCAAAATGCATATTAAACAAGCAGTAAAGAGTAGAACGTTGCGGAGAAAGAGTCACCCCTATTTGTATAGAAAGATAATTAGAGTACCTTTCAAGAAACTTCACTGATTACTGAAAATATGTGACATAAACACATTCTCTAGAATTCCAATTTTTTTTTCCGCTAGTTTTTTAAAATGAAAAACGTGAAATGAAATGCAACATTTTCTCTTATTGAATTTAAAAGAATGTTTCTAATCCGGAATTTTAAAGTAATTCTTAGTAAATTTGATTTTTTTTTCATTCTGTGTTCGTCGGCTAATATAATATTTTAGTCTTAATATTATGGTTCTTTAAAAATAATTTTCGCAGAAATGAAATTTTTATTTATCTTATGAATTTAGTTTATTCTTGTTTGATAAGATCTTTACTTATTATATAAGAAATTTTTGAAAGAAATGAAAACGAAAGTTCTTGTTGGAAACACTTTAGATAGACATCCAGTTTAAACCAAATACATTTTTATAGTTAAAGTTTATAATTTTTTCTACTAAGTACAAAATGTATTTGCAATTCTTTTAAATTATGGTTAGTAAATTCGTCATCAAAAAATTTAATGATATTGTGATTTAATTTGAATGAATTAATGATATTAAATTAATCTAATAAATTCAAGTATATATCATAGCCTTTTTAATTAATGGAATCTATCTAACTTCACAACAGAAAAGTGTAAACATTCTTCCCCAAGAGCCACTTTATAGCATTGGTCAACATTAATCATAATTATAAATTCCCATTTACAAAATTGGGTAAATATTAATACAATAAAAATAAATATTAATTTTTACAAATCGTTCACAAATACGACCAATGAAAATGCATTTTTATATAGTGTCATAAATTTAAATTAGATAAATAAAGTTGTTCCAAGGAAAATTATTTGAATGCAATTTCAAAATTTTTTATTACTTACTTATAAAATATAGGGTCTGTGAGCTTTGATTGGGCATTATATTATATTTATATATGCTGACAGATTTGAATAAATGTTTGAAAATGAGTTTGAAATAATTTTTATTCATAAGCAAATGTTATTTCATTCATTAAATTTAAACTTAGATTAGAAAAAAATGCCATGAAATGCTATAATAAACTCTAAATCCTCTTTTAGAGATGTGTATTAAGATTTTCAAAAATGACAGCCAAAAAAGGTTCGCTGTCAGCTAATATTGGTTTTTGCATCATAATCGCATTTCTGTATCAAATTTTGGACTCGACAAGAGAAGATACAACAGAATTTCGTCAACAAGAGAAAATACAAATGAATTTCGTCAACGTGAGAAGATACAAATGAATTTCATCAACATGAGAAGATACAACAGAATTTCGTCAACAAGAGAAGATACAAAACGGATATTTTTTCTTGTTATTTTATTAAGAAGCTAAAAAAGGAGGCGTACTGCCTAAATATATTAGAAAGTAGAAAATATGACACTTCTTTTAGTGGAAAGATGAAGTTTGTTGTTACCAATTTTTATACGTTTCTACCAGACAATCAGATTTGAGGTTCTTTAGAGATAATATTTTTTATCAAAGGAGAAATTACCGAAAATATCTTAAAAATTAAAATATTGGAATCAATGACTGTTCAAGTATGTGAAAAAATTGCTATATATTGCTATGTTCTATGAGATAAATATGGGAACTATTCTGATGCGTTTGAAAATAATTAAGAGACAGATTATTTATGACCCTTTGATAAAAGATAAGAATGTGACAGAGAATGTTTAGATAAATAAAACCCCCACAGTACAGTTATTGTCGTGTATGTTACCTTCTTATGACACTTGCCATTTGATAAGCCCACTGTGACGTAGAAAGCGATTTGAGCCGATAGGGTGCGTCTTTTGATTTTTTCAAGATACCATCAAAGATCAAGAGTACGATTTTGCCTCACACGTCACAACCCTTCTTACGGGGTGGACTTCATTCATGCATTTTCATTCACTCAACCACATATCGTAATTTAGACCTGAATCAGAGAACGATCACCTTTGAATAGGCGATTTCAAGGATTACAGATTTTTGAGAGAGTATGCAAGAAAGTTTTGAGACGACAACGCACTCTGGTTTAAACAGTAGTTTTAGGCAAACTGAGAATGTATTGCTTTAATGGTGTGAGAATCATATTAGCATTAGTATTGTGACGTAAAAGATTATTTTACAAGATTGAGAGACGATGTTCCTCTTATCGTGCAGGCATCCTTCGAATTTCAATTTGGAAGACTTCTTTTTGTGAGAATTTATGAAAATAAATAGTAATGGCTGATTATCTAAAATTATACTTACAAAATAACATCAATGAGCATGGTTTGGTTTGGTTTGGATTTTTGGCACAAGCACCATAGATTTAGCCATGCTGCTCCAGACTAGGTAATTTCAAGTTAAAAATTTGAAATTGTTTGATACAATTTGAAATAAAAATATTAATAGTAGATAATTTTCAAAAAATTAGACTAAATATGCGAATAAAAACCAATTGATTTTTAAAAGGGTAAGAATCTATCATGTGGTGTTTTCCCAAGTAGATAAATCGATATTATTAGATTTTTAAAAATGTAAACGTAGTGTATCAAAATTTGGGCACTCAGAAAGCATATTACGGTACGCATGACATGCATGATTAAATGTTCTGTGTTGTAGGGACTGATTATGTGAATATACTTTTTTGGTCTAACCATTCAATTTTTACTGCATTTTTGAGAACAACTGCTTCAAATAGTACCCATATCCTTTATGGAATATGGCGGGAATGTCTAAATCAAATATGAAAACGCATTATAGAGTTTCTTGAACCTCCCTTCGTCTCAGCAACAATCGAATTTCAGCATTCTTTGCGGAAAGCATTACGAAAACTTTACGACCACAGAAAACGAATGCACAGATTCCGGACGCATCACTCTTTCTTTAAACGAGCAGTTTTCCCACCATATGATCAATAGAACACGAATGCATCCACAATTCGTTCATAAATTGCAGTACTCCAAAACGTTGGGTTATAGAACAAACAAATGCGATGCCGACATTCCACCGAAGGGTTCTGCAACCCCGCGGAGTTTATGAAAAGACGAACTTGGTGGTGGAAGAAAGAATAAAAGTACTCGAGTTCTCTCATCTATAAATCGAATTCGAAAGAGAGAGGGGGAGTTGAAAGGCGTGTTCCGTGGGGGAGGGAATTATGATGGTCATTAGGCAGGTGGCTGTGAGTGGGTCTTTCATCCTGAGGTGTGTTTTCCTCACCGATTGAAATCTGTTCCTAAGTGCTGCCTGAGGGTTGGAGGAGGGAAAGGTGAGGATGCCTCTAGGGGGATGATCAGCGTGATTATTATTCCCTTCTCCTCATCCTAGGGATGCTAAGGAACAAAAGTATTCTCTAGAGATGATGGAAACTGTGTTCTGCTGGTATTCGAACGAGGGAATGATTTCGCACATTTGGAGCAGAGGTTGGTTTTTAGGGTGATTACGTTCTGAAGAGTATTTCGAACGAAAAAGGATTTTACGTGAAAGTATCTTAGTTATTTTACTAACATTGATATGATTGTTTAAATAAGTTGCATTTTGAAAATAAGAAAGATGATTTGTAGGCAACTAGGCTGAGTAAAATTTAAATTTGGTTTTTGGCTGTAGCTGATGTAAAATATTTTATTATTTCTTTTTTATGCATAACATATATCTGAAACATATCCAGAAACAAAGTAAAGTAAGGAAATTATCTACGGAAATTTGTTGAATGTTTAGAAAATATTTAGAAAAATATGTACATTGTATTTAGTGAGCGCTAATGCTGCTACTACTAAAACACAAATGAACTGAATAACTTTAGAATAAATGTTAGTATGATTGAAACAATTATTGCCTAGGAATCAAAATTAAACAATTAAAAAA
>JAPMOQ010052775.1:2314547-2358361 GCA_026543055.1 Argiope trifasciata | reverse complement strand
ATATTTGTTACAGTTTGCATAAAATTCTGCCCTTTTGTGTGAATTTGCGATTTTTAATTGCATTTATTTTTCAAGAACAATGTGAAATATAATGCTTCATTGAAGGCAATGAATTCTATGATAATAATTGTTTTCTAAAATCTACTAGAATTATTTTCAAATAGAAGATATCCTCAAAATATGATTATAATTGGAACGAAAATTAATTGGAAAATAATAGCAAGAAGCGCTAATAAAATATTATCTCATAACTCCTGCATTAATTTTTAATTAGTTTTGAATTTCTGTTATTTGCACGTATTTTTCAAACTCAGATTTATTCTTCTTTAAAAAATCTTCGTGAAATAAATTTTCAATGTTTATTTTAAAACTAAATGCAAACATTATTTTAAAGATCATTTACCTTTTATTCGGCAATTACAGAGAATACGTATTACATATTTGAAAGAAAAAGCATTTGTTGTGAAAACACACAATGATGCAAAAGAATAATAAAGAAACCAGATGATACGTACAAATTCAAAATAACATTGACCTTTAAAAAAGCAGAGTTCATTTGATAATTAATAAATTTAACGAGGACATTTTTAAAGATTCTGTCATGTACCAATGTACTATAGTGAGCGCTGCTTGTAGTGACCATTTTGGGCTCAAACGAAAGTAATAATTATATTCAGATGTTCTGCTTATCTGAAATACTTAAAAAAATAATACAATTACATAACTCTCTAAGGATAGCAGAAAAAAAGACCATTCAACGTTATTTATATTTTAGTTCATTTGTTTTCGTTAGGAACAGAAAAATCGGTGCAATAAATAGTACTGAAAAATATTTACATAAAATTAATATTCCATACTGCTTAAAAAAGCATGGAAAGTAAATAAAAAACAATGTTTTGGACCTTTTATAAGAATAAAATTTCAGAAAACAATTTTTTGAATCTTTACTTCGATCAATTGCATGGTATTGGATATAATTTTCGTAGATTTTTCAAAGGTTGGTGGGCAAGTTGATTTCTTTTCCAGCTTCTCTCAAGCATCATTTCCCTTCTGCTAGATGTTACAATCCTCTTTGAACGATCTGTGCATGACAAATAATTCTTTCAATAGTTTCTTTACTTGTCTCCTAATTTTTTATCAACTCTGATTCAAGCCCCATAATCTTCTTTGGAAAGGTTTGTTGACTTTTTATAGAAGTATTATGTGCTTGATTGATCATTTTGAACTTTCATTCCGAACCACCTGGACATCTAAATAACCAAGAGTTATTAATCACTAAAATTGAAGGATTTTATATGAATTAAATATGGAAGATACCTTTCTCGTTACTTTGGTGAATACAAAATTTTAGTCATTTAGTTTACTTATATTAACGTCCCGTTTAAAGCAATACGAGGGCTATTTTGGGACAGACCTCGTAATTTCGAACCAAGATCAAATGACGAGGATGACACCTGAATTGGCACCCCCCTCTCCACACCACACCACACCAGCGGGAAGATTAGTCGTTATATCCGTGATCAATACAAGCGGAGATGACTATAGCTTTGAAAACATACTTACGATACATATCATAACGATAAGTTTAAAAAAATATCTTGCTTACTCATTGAAAAAATGACAACACAACCTTGGTAAATAACGACAGAGTTAGAATAGTCTATAGATAATTAAAGTCCAACAGTAAATTTTGACTAATTAAATTCCAGTAGGCCTGCGGGAAGCTACTGTATAGTGTAAAGTCATTACCTCTAAACGACCCTGAAAAAAATGGAAATGTTATTCATTTATCTTTTATTCATTTTTAAAATTTAATTTTATAAGATTCATAGTTTACATGGAAAAAAATATATTTAATATCTCCATAATGCCTGTCAGTAGGTACTCAATAACTAAAATTAAAAAAAAAAAAAACTGTATTCTAAAACTTACTTAAAAGTATGTGAAATTTATTACAAATGAAATGCCAAATTCCATTTACATAAAACTTGAATGCTCATTTTGATTTTTAAAAACATTTCCAAATATTTTTGTTCTGTAATATAACCCGCTGACAAAAAGTTGAACTATAAATTGTTGAATATAAATAGTTGAAATATAATTTTTATTACCACGTCGAATGCCGTGACAATTTTCAGAAATCTGGCCTAAAATGGTACTAACTAATTCGAACTAATTGTTATAATTATATTTTTTGTTCGCTTTTACAAAATTTCCTGTTCATGCAAGCCAGCATTGATTTTTTGTTCCATCCATCGATATTAGCACTGATATGCTACGAGTGTATTTGTAAGCTCGTAGTATATCAGTGCTAACAGAACGCAATCAGAGAAAACATCTAAAGATCGCAATCTACGAGTTACCTCTAGTTGGCAGTCAGCGTAATAAAATATTGAATCTTTTTTGTTAATAAAAGACTTACTAAGAAGGAAATATTTACTTGCCAAATTTTGCAAATCTAGGCTCTGTGTAGCATTTTGAGCAATATATAAATGGTACATTATATAAAAAATATTTAAGTAAATTTTATACATTATATAAAGATATTTCTACCTAATAACATTATCTTAGCAAAATTCTAGTAAATTATCTTCCAAAACTTGGTTAGTATTTCCAAAGAGCTAGAAGAGTTGTTTATGAACCACCCTAGTTGAACTAGGAAGTGGGTAGAATTCTTCACGTGAAACAACTGAAATTTAGAAAAAGTTTAAACTGACAATCAGATAAACCCATAAAACAATGGCCTGCTTACTGAATTGAGGTTTATGTCAAATAAAAATAAAAATTTTCAAAATTCTGTAACAGCGGTCCTTGCAATTTTTCGATCGATGTGTGTTGTTATGCATCCTGAACGTAACATTCAAAAAAAAATAATTTCATTTCGAACTTTAACTGCCATTATGCGTTAGGCTACATTCGTCTAATCCTCAAGAATACCATATCCAGGTCCTTCCCATCATTTTGCCATTTCCAAACTAACGAGCTGTTTCTTTTTTCTTTATCCGCGTTTGCTTCAAGGAAAGACAGCGGAGTCGAAAAACAAAATTTTGTAATCGGCGACAAAAGGGTTGTCTTTGTGTCTCGAACGATTAATAACTCGGTGTTCTGACGCGACTGTAAGAGAGATGTGACGCTCCAAAACAAATCGTCCCTTCCCGTTGTTTTACCCACCCGATCGTCCATCAAGCGAAAGGATACGTACCATCGAGGCCATCAAGCTATCTGTCGAGAACATTAATCAAGGAAACGGTCTCTGGATGGCTTTTTAGCTCTGGCGGTATTCACGGGCACCCTACCCTCGCCTGCAGATAAAGTTTCGATTGTTCTTGCCCAGAGATTAATGGAAACTTCGAACGTTTCCAGGCACCCGCAGAGACAATGCCCGTGTCTCATGAAAAGATGCCGCCACAGAATGGAATAGGATGATATACCTGTTATCGGGATTGCTTTTATTGGCAGTCTTTCAAAACGATTTACGAGTGGCCATTAATCTGTATTTGGTCATGTCTTCCTTCTCAAGGTAAACTTAATATGCTTTGTTGTTGTTTTTAACCCATTTCCGTCGGATATATGGCAGGATAAATTCGTTTTCAGTACGCTGCCAAGCTATTGTCAAGTCGAATCAGGAAGTTACATATAAACTGCATGCCGATATTTTTCTATGTATCAAATGATAAGATAAAATGGTTGTCTCATGTACCAATGTTTTATATTTCTTTGTTTCTGAGGAGTATGAACTATTACAAGAAATGGATATTACTATTCATATTAATATGAAATCAATTTTGCATCTAATAACAATAACGCATGGGAGATTCGTAGTTTTTACCTACTTGAGTTGGCATAAGATTCCCAAGTGAGAGTGCCAAAACAGTCCAATGTATTTGGCAGCTAAGCCACAAAAATATAATATGTAATTATTTTTCCGATTTCTGAATGAATTATTTTTAAGTCTAAAACATTATACCTGGAAATTATTTTTGCAAATAATATTTATTGATGGATTGGGAAAAACATTTTTCTTCTATGCTATTTACCTGTCGGCATGTGAAACACATTGTTGCAATTTTGTGAAAAAAAAACCAATGTGTATGAACAACGTGCGACGTTCGAAACACTACTGCACGCATTTTCTGTGAAAGTGGTTAAAACTCGTTCGCATACAACTTATGTCATTCGTACAATGAAATGCAAAGTTTTTGAGATTTGAACTAATATATAGTTCAGAAAAGCACTAGCTTTTGGATTTATTAGCTTAGATTAAGTGTCTTATGATTGTATATGGAATAATTACGAATAAATATTCGAAATAAGGTTAATCATGCGTTTAAATAAATTCTCATGTCAAGTGGTAAACTAGAATCGAATACAATTTAATATATGTATCTTCACAAGCATGCAGAAGAACAATACAAATGTGACTTTACTGATAAACAACATCCATAAAACTGATAATCAATAAACCTTAGAGATAAAATATAACTATAACACACACGATCGAGTAAGAATCTAGATTGGTGTCATAAATATAAAAAGCATGAATATAAGGTATCCAGAAACATGATTTACATCACAGCATTGGAATGGAAATATGGATTGTAAAATTTGCAGCATAATAATATGGATTATAAAGCATACATAACAAATCTGCAGATTGTGTTACATAGGTTTATAAACATAATTGTAACATCGCAACATAATCACAGAGGATACATTTTAGGCCTTTCTGAATTCAAAAAACACATTTTTGGAAAATGTCCAACTGTCTGTTTGTCAGTGTCAAAGATAACTAAAAAATGCACTGAGATAGACGGATGAAATTTGATATATGAAGAACAAATTATACCACACGCTTATAAAGGGTTTGTAGGTGTCTATCAAATTTTTATCAATTTTTGTTCAGAGGAGGTTTATCTTTTTAATTCTTTGAATATAAATTAGAACGATAGCTCCGAACGAAAAGATCTAGATAGATAAAATTATGCACATAAATTTAATGTTTAGAGTTTAGTCACTTATCAAATTTTGAGCCAAATGATTGTCGATCAGGATTTGTATTCTTATAAACTTGTTAACTCAATAACTCAAAAGTGGGATTATTTAAGAGCGTTAAAATTGGCATGGAATTTTGAGACAGTAAGTGAAGTTTGGGTCAGATTTTTGTTTGAAAAGGGTGGAAAACCCACATTAAAAACATAAATTCAATTTTGGGATTCTATTAACTGCATGCCAGATATTAATTGCCAAATTACTCGCCACGGATGATGCGATATATGATTAAAAATGCTAAATACACACCAAAGAATATTTCGTAACTATACTGCCCCAATGCTATGCAAAGCCTTCTCGTAGTACCACTTTCACTGCGTGAAAGTTTGGAAGACTGTTCTGGTGAGTTTAAGATACATTTTAATACAACAACATCTCATTTAAAAATAATAAAACATTGAATATTTTGAATGATAATTCAAATTATTATAAGTGGAAAGGGCTCTAGTCTTTGAAATACGCATCAGGCTTTTCCCGTGTTACACGCAAAGCCCATCAGCTTATGTAAAGTGTGGAAGTATTACCAGGCAATGTGACTGGTTAAGAGCCGTTTGCAGCAATTTGATAATCAGCTATAATCAGATTAAAATGTTGATGCTGCAGCAGTTCCTGGTATCTGAAAGGATAATGTGGCCTGGAATTCCTATAGATTATCGCTTAACTTGTCAAATGCACGACAACAATTTAATAATGACATCGATTTCTGTGGTAACAAATTCACTACATTCTCCGATATATATTAAAGATTGCCATTTAATAACCCTCTATTTTTCGCTTAGATACATCAGATAATAATGTTTCGTATCGATTTCATTGGATTTTCGAGTCGGGGTAAATACTCTATATGAGCTGTGTTATCGAAATCTGAGCGATTTAAAAATAAAACTTTAATTATACGGAGTCTATTGTAATTGAATCGATTCTTTATTTTACTGAGAGACAAATGGGATAAAAATGCTTAAATATACTGCTAATACCAGCTTGCGTGCATCATTGCTTTTGTTAATTAGTGCCTTTTATAATGGAGATATGATTCACTAGCTAATATATATTTTATTAAATTAGCAATGTTGAAAATATTATGAGCATTTTTATTGCCAAAGCAATAAAAATGCATGCAGCGTAGGACAATGCATTGTAATTTAGGATTGTCCTTGTAAATTTTGAAAAACATAGTATCCGTAAAATCTTAGTTTAAAATTTCACAACGAGATAATTTTTTCAAAAAAATGAATTTTTATTCACATGTAGGATTCCGTAGGAGAGGCTTTCAAATATAGGTTATATAAATAACGTTAAAGTTGATATAGGGATATTGAAGGTCTCAGTTCTCTGAAAAATACCCAAAGAACGATGAAATAATTTTGGCCACATTTCCTTCGATTGGATGCACCTCATTCGAGAGCTGTATGAATTAGTTGTGTTGAATAGCATTTGAGTTAATGGTAGCCCTTTTTTTACCAACCACTATGCCATATGCCTGTGTTAATTTGCAGCCAACCTCTATGTTATTTACAACCTATCAGCTTGCGTGCTGAGCTAGGGATAATCCAAGACGCCAACTAATCGGGCTCTTCCCCGTAATCTGAGCATCCTGGGCTGGAATCTTGATTCAGGCATGGTTGTTCCTTACCTTTTGTACTATATGTGAGGCGTGTGAAAGATCCCCACAGTAGAAAAGGAGTGTGAGAACGTCATCTTTATATGAGCCAAAAGTCAGACTGCTCTTGAGTCTCAGGAATCTTTACCCTCAGATGTTGCTGCACCCCTTCTTTCCCAGATCTCTTGGACTTGTTTTGAATTGGTTCAAAACTCGGGAGATAAGCACCAACGACAACTAATGATCAATATGACATTAAGTTTATGTGGAGAACTGAATATTCAATCATTCCACAAAATCTATGGTGGTCGTGAATTTTTCTCTGTTATTTTTATTCTTATACCATCCAACGACCTTTTATAATAAATAAATCATTTCAAAATAATTGCAACTTCCTAACAAAGATTCTAGAACTATATTCATTTTTATAACAAACGCCTCTCACTTAAAATTTTTTTTATTACTCTATAAGCTTCACACTATAAAAAAATTTCAAATAGGTTTTTGAATTTTCAGAACATTTCTTCATTTAAAAATATGTTGCTTTACATTTATTACGAAAAATTGTCTCTTGCCTTTATTTTTTGATGATAAAAAAAGATACTATTTTAATTACGAATTTTGCCAATTTTTTGGAATAAACAACTGCTGGCAATTGAAACTGGATTTAAAGATAATTGCTCTGTCCTTACACACACATTAAAAACTTTCGTAGTTTTCGTTTTGAAATTCACTGAGATAATTTAGGAAAGAATAAAGTAGCTCGCCATGAAAAATAATTTTTAATTGAATTCCTCATTACTTAAGACAAATCGTGCTTAAATATCCTTCAACTTCCTTTCTGTTTAACCGTTTTTTCTCCAATGGTCTTTCACCTGGCAGAATCTGCAAATACATTGCCGCGAAAGCAACTTCAGACGTGTTCCGTGGCGCACATTTTAACAAAGTTGATTCTTAATTGAATAAGTAGCTTGTTCCCTTCCCTTCTTTATTTGCAAAACAGACGCAAAGAGCTCCAAGATTAAATATTTCCGGAAGCAATTAGAGGCTAATACCCGGGACAAACAACGATTTTCGTACGCCCCAACAATTCCACCCGTTTTCCTCTAGTAACCATTTTTTTTCCTTCCGAGTACCTATCAAAATAAACGGAAGGAAGATCTCAATCTCCGTCTTGTTCTTGAAGAATACTTTTCTTGATTGAATGGGAATTTCGAAATCAACCCCAAAAGAATGTCTAATACAGAAACTATTTAGCCATTTTTTACTCCTTTTTAAGACAATATAAAATTACAAATCGTACTTTCGTTTGTTTTAATACGGCTGAACGTATTCTCAAACGTAGAAGATCTCAAGCAAACATTGTATAGAATAAACTTTCTGAAAAAATTATTTTGATGTGATATGTCCCAAGTTTGGATAATTGCTTTATTTCTTTATAAACGAATTAGTCTAATTACTTTGTTGATTATTTTTTTATTTTCATTACAGTCGAGAACTCTTCAAATTTAATTCTTAATTAAAATGATGACGATTGAAAAAGAAAAAAATCAATAATAAAGCCTCAATCGATTCTGAATATTTATTATTCTACTTTGTGTATTAATTAAAGATCTGCATTGTTTTGATGTGATAGTTTATTATCGTAATCTTAATCTGCAAAATAAAAGGAGTTTATCTATATATAACATAAAATGAAGTCTCCTGAAAGCGTCTGTATGTTTAGAAGGAGAGTTATGCCATTTTGTAGGGCATTTAGTGGGCAAAGTTTTAGTATGTTGAAGCCTTATCAAAATAAAAAAAAAAGAATTTTATAATTGCACTTTTATTTTATTTTCCTACTACGATTCATGCATGCGTAAATCAGAAGTATCTGTACTTTGAACTTATCCATGCATAGGCAAAACCCTCAAAATACGCATTGACAAATTGCAAGAGCTGTGGTATGCATATGCAATATATTGGATTGATTACATCTGATTTTAAACAGAGAGTCGAAACTTATTAAAAGAAAAAAGAAAGACAAACATTGATTGCATCATATTAAATGCCAAAACATTTCGTTTGTTGCAAAATAATGACAGTCTAGAGGAAAGAAGCATTCGGTTAGCAAATATTAGAGAAATAATGTCCATACTTAGGGAGGGAGAGTCTTCTGTCGAGAGAAGT
This sequence comes from Argiope trifasciata, assembly GCA_026543055.1. NCBI lineage: Eukaryota > Metazoa > Arthropoda > Arachnida > Araneae > Araneidae > Argiope > Argiope trifasciata. Next base: position 2,349,543 of record JAPMOQ010052775.1, on the reverse strand, counting down.
AAATATTTCTCTTTTAATCGAAATGCAACTGAATTACAGAAATATAATGATTAAATCGAAGATTGTTTTTCTCATGAACTGCGCCACTTTCTAGAGTTAGATTCAAGCAAAATCTTGGTACCAGGAAGAAAAACAGCCCACATTGTTTACAAAGAAACCTTATGTTAGCTGAATATTTGATAAAAATTGGTAAAATGAATTATTCTTATATTTTTTAATTTTAAAACAACTGTTATTACTTATCTCTAGTTAATTGTTTTGTCTATGAACATTTATTAATAATTTTACTTTCTTAACTGTCTAAATATTTCTGAATGTGTGCTTTAAAAAATTGTTTTGTAGTTATTTGTGATATTTTTAAATGCATTTTAATGTTTGTTTAATGTTGCGTGACATGCATAAGTCATATCGAATGGAAACTAGACTTAAGTTTAAAGCCAATTTTTCCTCTTGGCTGTTATGCGAATGGCAAAGCTGCGTTGGTACTGATAGCGAATGAATAAAGAAGAAATGGCCGAATGAATTACAAGCATTCCAAATTCTGCAGAATTTTTTTTATGTTTTGCATTTATTATTGTCCTAGAAAGAAAATAAATCTAAATTATTTACAAGAACTGCTTTGAAAGTCAGAAGGTTTTTAATTTAGTCGAGAAAACGACAGATTAACTAAATTAAGTTTATTTCACTTGGAATAAGAATGAAGTTTTTTTAATAAAGGAAGTAAAAAAAAATACATGATTCCCATTCAACTCTAGAATTAACTTTATATTGCAACTCTGGATTACTTAACTAAGGGTTGTTTCCTCACCATTTAAGTCAATGCACCAGAAGAAAATCAATTGAGTTGAATCACAATTGTTTTTCTTTACAATAACTTTACTAGGATTCACAATGATTTCTTTATGAAGATCAGAGCGAGCAGTATTTCAATAGCATACCCAGGAGTAGTGCTTTCGAATTCCTAGCTTTGAGATTGAATATTAATAATAGAAAAAACGAGAGACCATGGTTTTTATGGAGCAATTATAATCATGAAATAGCCTTAAAAATGAATGCATCTGAATATTGATTCCGGCAGTGTGCAATTAATTTAGAAAACAAAATTGTTCTATAATCCAGTGTTTTACAATGGGTTGATTATCACTTTATCACGCCTCTAAAAATTAGCTACACCTAACACCTTTCAAACAGATCTTTTGTTTTGTTAATTGTAAAAGTATTTCAGAAAATCAAACAGTAATAATATTGTTAAGTGATGTTAAACAAAAAAAAAATTACAACACTGCATGATTAAACAAAGATAGCAAGGAACAGAGTTATAATGCTTGTCTTAACATATTCATTGTTTTACGAACTTAGAAGTTTCATTGGATATTTTTAATTTTTGTCATTATATTTGACCACAACTGCGATTTTTATTGTGGAGATATTTTTCTACTTTTCCTAATGCATTCTGAGCTACGTTTTAAAGTCGATATCCCTCTACTGATTGAAATAATTGTTTTTGTGATGCTTGTAAGGTTTTTTTAAACTATTATACTGGATAAAATTATCTGTACGGAAATTTGCAAAACTGGAATAGAAAAGAATCCTATTAATGAGAACCTTCCAGAGCTAAATGGACCAAGAAATATACCTTTATTTAAATAAATAAGTGGAATTAGACCTGCTTTCTGGGTAAAATGAAAAATTGTCTGAATTAAATGAAATAAATCCTATTTTAGAAGGCTCAAAGGTTTCATTGTAGAGAACAGAGCGAGAAGTATTTCCATAGCAAACCTAAAATAATTCTATTGTAAAATACGAGCTTTTAAAGTGAGGACCCAGGATAGAGAGTTCTTTTTCCAGTAAAGTAAGAATAATAGAAAAATAATGCCGTTGGATAAGTGTGTTCGAACTTTTATTCCGCCAATGTATAATGACTTTAGATTGTAAACTTGATCCATATTCCAATTTTCCTTGATCTGTAATTTATTCTTTTTTAATATGTCACTTTCAAAAATTCAACATAGCATCCTTGGAATAGATCTTTTTTCCATTGTTAACGATAAAAATGTTTAAAATATTTAAGAAATATTAAGATAGGGAAATAATGTATCGTAATAAAGACACAACACAGCAGAATTAAATAGTACCATAACAAAGAGAAAAATAGCTGTAATGTTCGTAATTAATTTTTTGCAAACTTGTGAGTTTGAGAGACTTTTCTTTATGTTGATTTCTGATACTATATTATAGCCATGATAATGATTTTTATCGTGGTTGGTTTGGTTTTATGGCGCAAGAGCCAAATCTGGCCATACTGTGCCAATCAAATGGTGAACGGATAGAAGATATCTTTTTAAAAGTCACCCTCACCTATGAAATTATACACACAGAGGTATAAAGATAAAATTACGAATATATGACTTAATAAAGGACTTCGGCAACAAAGTTTAAATCAATGATTCCTATAAATATGCAATGCGCATGAACCTGAAAAAGGAATCTTCCACACGATAAAAAAAAAACTGCTAAATGCAAGAGAAAAAGTCAATAGGTCTTAAGAATTCATAAATGTTTGGGTGGTATTTTTCCCTCACCAAGTATTGTAATGTTGGAAAAGATGAATTAAAAATTGAACATGATAAGAATTATAAACAGGACATTCAATTAAAATATGACAAATAATAGAATGTACTTGGCAGCTGTTGCTAGTAGGCGGATTTTGGCTTAATATAAGATGATTATGAGGGAAAAGTGTATGCCCTATGCGGAGACGAGTCAACTTCACATCCATCTGACGTATATGTAGAACAGGCCAGAAACCAATTATAGGTTTTATAGAATGTAGCTTATTATGCGTCTGCCTATCCCACGACTCCACGATATATATATATATATATATATATATATATATATATATATATATTCCTGTTACTATGTTCTCATCAGCATTTGAGGTGAAATATGCCTCTACTGATTCAGAGGTTTCTGAAGCTTTTATGTTACCTAAAGCTATCAACGTTATAAATTGTACGAATAGAGTTGGAGTGGAGTTGATGGAGTTTAGTGGCTCTAAAACCACTTCTGATTATGCAGCGCCAACGACAAGGTATATGCAAACATATGGATCGTAAAATGGTCACGTTTTGAAAGGTTAATCAAAATCTCTGCTTCAAAACTCTATTCAAGACCTTAAAAATTCATAAATAAACTGTCACGTAGATTTAAAGCATCAAAAAAATGATAAAATACTTAAATAAGGTAAAAGAAACCAATCGTTTTTAAAAAACTAAAAAGTTGAGAATGAGGCACTTTATGAAGGATGTCTTTTAATACAAAATGAGGGGACTGAAAGCATTGAATTCTTTGATAATCAATAAGTGGGCACTCTATCAGAATGTGCCGAACTGTCAAAAGGCATTGGCATGTAGCACATCGAGGGCGGGCTCCCCCAACAACAAATGCCTATGTGTAAGTTGTATAAGTAGAACTAAAAAAAATTGGTTAATGAAAAACCAGTGCCAAAAATGCATTCTATTTCTATCTGGAAACTGTGCCGTGCTCTTAACAAAGTTTTCTGCTCAAACCAAAAAAATGTCTGCTTGAAATGGCCGCTGAGCCTAAAGAATCAAATAAAATTACAGTTCTTCATTCGATTATGGTGTATAAGATTTGTGAACGCTAAAAATAAAAGCGGAATCAGTGTCTTCTAAAGATGACTGCCATGATTAAGAGGAGCAAAATGCAATACCCATTGTACCCTCCGAAATGATGTACAAAATGTGCCAAGACCTAGGAAACAATGTGGATTTATCATAATAATGAAGAGGTTATGATAAAATGTACTATAATATCTCACTGCCTTTATACCTCAATTCATAGAAAATTTTTAGTTCATTTAACCAATTAAACAGTTTATTTAACCAATCCTTAATTAGAAACTATAGCATCGTAGTATCTTATAAAACAGACAAGATTGATCAAAAATATAAAAAATTAGAGAATTTCAAAAATATAGAAATTAGAGAATTTCATTAAATATTGTTGGAAAATATTTATACATAAAGAATTATATTTTGAAAACCATTACTACGATATTGCAGAAGAAATAGATACCATCATCAAATTCTTATGAAGTGTGCATTGCTGTATGTCCATCATAAGAACTCTGCTTGACGATCGTCTATGTTTACGGTCGGCGTCATGGAAACAGGTTGCTGTAGGAAGAGTTCATTTCGTGGTGGTAGAAATTCATTAAAGTTTCTCAAGCTGACACGTTTAGCGCCAAACTGGCGATATTATGTATTACATCATTTAATTGTTGAAAACAAATTCCCCCCCCCCCAAAAAAAATCACAACGATAAAAATTTATTTGCGTACTCGGAGTATTGAATATATCTGATATTTTTGTTATAAATTTACGAAGTGAAAAGCAAATAAAATAGAAAAACTGAATAATTATTTGCATGTCTAACGACTGTGCAAGAAGAAAAAATTAAGAAGCAAAATCATGCAAGTTAAAAAATTAATCGTCCTCACTTCATTTGATTTAAATTTATATATTATTAATATAAAATTATCCGCAGCAAACGCGTCTTATTTAACATAAAAGCAATAATATAATTAATCATAATTATTTCATTTGATTTAAATTTATATGTTAATAGCCGCCTTTGGCGACAGCTGGTTCGCCATGAGTAAGGCGTTCTAAAATTTTCAATTAAATCACATATTGATTAGCCTTGAAGTAATTCCGGGCATTGATGGGCCTGAAATCAATATTTTCTTTAAGATGATGGACGGAAAGTTCTAAAAGAACACGTTTTCCCTAATAATATTCTTTAATTTTATAAATCAGTCAGTTGTAATTATCGGTTATGCTTCCAAAATATTAAAAATGTTTTTTTCGGTGATGTTGCCAAAATATTAAATATGTTTTTTTAAAGAAAGCGAAAAAGGGGAAAAAATTAGTGAATTAATGATACAGATATTGCAAACGATTATAGAAATATGCCTTTAAGTCGGGATTTCAATGCATATCATGTCTAAATTCAATCAGGTTTACCATAAATAAAGAAGATTTATTGAATTAATTGTTTGGATATTGCAAACGATCATAGAATCCTTTGCTTTGCATTTATTTTTTTAGAAAATATCACATTTTATATTTCTTTTTTTTATCCAGTCACGTGCTTAAAGTTGCATTTCTTTAGATTTATTTTGCGATGATAGTTTATTTTTATTTGAACTTCCGGCATTCTTTTATTTTATCCAGTCACGTGCTAAAAAAACATGGTTAAAATATTTCTTTAAAAATTCGTTAAAAATAGCAGCTTACGTTATAAATTAAAAAACATTGATACCGTTGGAAAGCTAATTTTATCTTTATCTAATTTTATCTTTTTATCTTTAAATTGATATAAAAATCATGTTTGTGCAATAATATTTTAGGAAGTTATAGTGGAAAAACGTGGAAATTTCGCTTAAATTTTAATTAATTCAAATTCTAATTAAAAATTCGAAAAAAGGGCTCCGAGGTGCACATTCCCGACTTCTGAGGTATACATGTACCAAATTTGGTAGTTGTAGGTCCAACGGTATGGCCTGTAGAGCGCCAACACACACATTGAGCTTTATTATAAGTATAGATTAAGAGACAAAAAATAATTATATGCAGTTAAATATTAACCAAAGAAAAGATTAAAAAAATATAAAAGTAAGCTAAGCGCATATAAAGATAGTGCAACTGCAACTAAAGCGAGAAGACGAACGAGCAACAAGTTTTTTTATCGCTACAATTGACGCCAAGAACAAGAATACTCCCAAGACTTTCGTCCGATTCCAGCCATTCAAAAGGGATCTTCCCTAACAAATCCGGTTTCTATGACGCCCGCCATAAACACAGACGATCGTCTAGCAGAGTTCTTGTGATGGACAGACAGTATATATTGTAGGTATATGGAACGAGCTGAAAAAACATGCCTTTTGCACCATTTCTTAGTAATCATATACAAAATGAATGTTTTAGAATATATGTTGCCAAAAACAATTTACGACAATATGAATTATTTCCAGAAACATTTGAAAAATTTTGACTTGACGAGAATTGAATTATCATAATTTTTATGAAGCACCCAATTCTCAAGATGATTTTGAAAAAGAGCTAAGATAAATAGCTTATTTTGGAGGACGAAATAGATTATAAATCATGCATATAAATATAGCATTTTTCAACGCAGTACCAACAATAGTTAGTGTTATTACAGAAGAGCTAAGCTACCTCAATGACCATAACAATTCCAAGACAAAATGATGCGCAACAGGATTGCGAAATGCCTTTTTTACAAAGGATTATAATATTTTTGAAATATTGAAGAAACGTTACTATTAATCGTTTACGTAACTTAAATCGTAAAATAGAACTGACGAATATGAGTGTCTGAGCTTTACTCGGACAAAAAATAAGGACATTGGAAAATAAAATTAATCCATACTTCAATTTCGCTAACTTGGGAAATTATCATTTAATTACGTCACTAACAATAACCAAACAAAGAGTGTAAATAATATTTCTTTTTTATTGTAATTGATTTTGAAGCAGTTAACAAGGCCGTCAAATAATGTAAAACAATAAAATTACAACCCAGAAGAATTAAATAATGTCAAAACAATTAGAAAAAAGTAAGGTTTGTTTTAGCATAGTCACCATTTTGCAATCCTATAAGTTTGAGAGAATTTTTTACGTTGATTTTTGTGGTCATGGCTATGATTTTTACTGGATATATTTTTTCTCTACTTTTCTTACTACATTCTGATCAATGTTTTTATGAGCAATATGTCTCTACTAATAGAAACTGTCGTTTTGTGATGCTTGTAGATCTTACCAAAGCTGTTATGATCGTTAAAACCATCTAAATGGATATTTTCAATATTAAAATAGAAAGTAAATTCATCAATAAACAACTCTCAGTGCCAAATCTATTATCTGGAAAAATGTTCCTCACTTTATATATAGAAGTTGATATATCTTGTTATATCACTTCTTGTATATCACTTCTTGTTATATCACTTCTTGTATATCACTTCTTGATATATCACTTTATATATAGAAGTTGATCCACTTTCTGGAAAAAACGAAAAATTATCTACATTAAATGAAACAATTATTATTCTAGGATGCACAATGCTTTCATTGAGGAGAGCAGAGCGAGAAATATTTGAGTAGAACACTTAGAAGAATTAAGCCTTATCTTATTCTAGTTTTTAAAGTGGGTGTAAACAGGGTGAGAATGTAGTTCAGTAATGTAACTAGATGGTTTTTTTTATGGCACAAGAGCCATGATATTGACCATACTGCACCAAACAATGGGTAAAATTATATTACTTTAAAAGAATCACCAAAGGGAATATGAGTGAAGCTAAAATGTAATCACTATTCAAATTAAAGGATAAAACTTTATGGACTTTAAAAAAAGCAAAGAGTTGGACATGAGGTATCTTATCAAGCAGAAAAGATAATGAAGGGCAAGACTTTCGAAAAATGTGTAAGCGCTGGGCATTGAAATTTGGGCATTCTGACAAAATATGCTTCACAGACATTTGCCAATTACATCGCGAACACAGTAGTTGTTGTTCACCTAACAACAAATGAATAGAGGTAAATCTATGGTATATGGTAAATGGTGTGTCCAATCGTAAACGTGTCACTACAGTATCTGCTTATCTGTTTGCTAATGAGGGCCAAGGTTGCACACGGGGTTTGATCAGATGTAGTTTGTTGCTTATCTACAGGTCTCACTGTCTCTTCCATTTAGAACAAAGAAGCATTTTAATGTGTTTCTTTATATCTTTCAATGGGATATTGGTAGCAATGGAATTAGTCATCGATTTGGCAGCCTTGTCTGCCTCTTAGCTGCCTAAAATTCCAACATGGGAGTAAAGTAACTAGAATCGAAAAATATTACTGTTTGGGTTTTTATTTCGGCAGTGTGTAATGACTTTAGAATGCCAAATTCATCCAATTTCTCTTGATCGATAACTTATTCCATTTATTACATTTCTAACAAAATCCAAACAAAACGCCTTAAAAAGCATCATTTTCCATTGTTAATGTTAAAAGTGTTTAAAATAGTAAAACGATATTATAATAGTCAAATAATATAAAATAACAAACGTATAACACAGTAGAATTGAACAATACTACAATGAAAGCAAGAAACATAGTTATAATGCTTATCTTAAAATATTCATTATTTCACAAAACTATAAATTTGAGCTATTTTTTTTTTGCGTTGAATTTATGATTATATTATTGGGCATCGCTATAATTTTTAATTTGGAGATTTTTCTTGACTTATCTTATAGCATTCTCAGGGACATTTTGAGGTGCGATATGCCTCTACTGATTGAAATCAACACTTTTGTGGCATTTATTGAGATTTTTATAGCGATTATGTTGACTTAAACTATTAACTTTACAAATTGTATAAATGAGATTGAAAACAAATTGGCCAATAAAAATCTTCGAGCACAAAAACTTAGTTCTATTGTTATCTGTAAATTATGCAGCACTTAACATTTAGATATAGAATCAGACACTATCTTTTTTTTTTCTGATAAAAAAAAGACTATCAGTCTGCAACGGCACCTCTGATGTTAAATAAAATTCCCGATGTTATATAATTTTATTATTTATAAGCCTTTACTTCTGAAGCGTGAAAACTGAAAGCTTAGTTAGCATCATCTGATGAAGGCTATTCTAATTATGAGTAGCAGATATCGCAGTTTCTATTGTGCGCTCCGAAATGATTTACAAAAAGTGCCAAGACATGAGAATCTTCTTCGTCTTCTTGTAGCATACAGCCGATCACCCCGTCCCCATTGAACGTAGCAGTATCGACAGGATTTGTTGTGGTCGACTACTGAATAAGTATTGTCCAACCTTTCATTCACCTAACAGTCAAACTAACATTTCTTTCGAGGTAGTAAATAGCTATCTTTCTCCCCATCTGCACACTCTCAAACCGTTGGAATGAAACTATCCATCTTTAACATCATACCCTTTAGGGGTTTGGGATTACCTGAACCATCAGTACTGTACTTAAATCATTATTAACAAGACATTTGAATCCAAACGGATTTGGAGCAATAATGAATAGTGTATAACAACATGGAATAAATGTTAAAATATCACATGCACATTTATTTCTCATAGAAAATTTTTAATAATCAATGCAAGTTTATTCCTACAATACTCAATAAGTAACTATAGCATAGTGTTACTTCATAAAGAAGATAAGACTGATGAATATTATCAAAAAATAAATAAAAAGGATTTCAAAAAATAGGTCTAGGAAACAATCATATATAAAATAATCCCATTTTGAAAATTTTCACTAAGACATTATGAAGGAATTTCAAATTATCATCTAATGAAGAGTATTTCGAAGGCTTTTGTAACGAACTGGAAAAAAAATTATGTCTTTTGTTACTCAATATTACCAACCAATCACCGAATACAAAAGACTGATATTTTAGAATATATATCGACAAAGCATTTACGATATCATAAATAATATTCAGATATATCTCATAATTTTTGATTTCATGAATTATTTGTATTGTTATTAAGAATACAATTGTCAAGATTCTTTTGAAAAAGATCTAGGATTGATAGATTAGTTTGTAGAACGAAATAGATTATAAATCATGCATATAAACATAATATTTACCGAAATAGAACTAACAATAGTCAAGGACATTACTGAAGAGTTATCTTACCTCAATAAACATAACAACTGAAAAAAAATAATGCTGAACAAATTCCTTAGTGTGATGCAGTTTCTGCAATGGTTACTATATTTTTGAAGAGTTTCAGAAACATGACCAAACCAGAGGAATAACATAATCAAAAACGAAAAATAGGACAGACGAAAATGTGTATATGAGTTTTATTCCGGTTATGTATAAAAGTATTAGAATGTAAAATTGATCCCTACTCCAGTTTCGATTGATTCATAAATTATCGTTTCATTACGTCACTAACAAAAACTAAACAACTAGTTTTTGAAAATGATGTATTTTTCTTTGTTAATGACAGAAGTATAAAAAACAGGCAAAACAATGTCAGGAGAGTCAAACAATGTAAAACAACAAATATGCATAACAGTAGAATTAAACCATACCACAGCAACGAGTATGAGGAACAGAATTATAATGCTCGTCTTAATTTATTCATTTATTTTGCAAATCTGTGAGTTTGATCGAATTTTCTTTGAGTTGATTTTTCTTCCTATATTATGGCCACGGCTGTGATGTTTATCGAGGAGAATTTTCTTTACTTTTTGAGTTCTAAGCAACGCTTTAATGAACTATATACCTCTACTGATTGAAATCCTCGTTTCTGTATCAATTTTCACAACTGTTACCTTGATGATCCCCATTAAAAATCATACAAATGGAATTCAAAATAAATTGTTAATGAAAGACTTCTACCTACGAAAGTATGCAGTGTTGCAGTCTGTAAAATGGGCCTCGCATTAGACCTCAAAACAGAATATTTCGATTTCTGAAAAAAGAGCGAAATTTTTATAACAGAGAAATCTGAAGATTCATATAAGATCGCGGAGGCCTATTCAATGATTATATACAAGATTTGCGAATCGCTGAATTTGAAAGCGCAATTAGACTAAACTAATGAGAAAAAACATGCTTATGAGGTACAGTACCCACTGTAAGTTCCGTAACGATCAACAAAATATACTAGGGTTTAGACCTTAAGGCAAAATGTGTAACACTTGAATAATGAGCAGTTCATGACTATATAGATTATATAAAAAATTATTTCATTGCCTTTATATATCAGTTCATAGATAATTACTAATAAACACAGTTCATTCATCAGGGGATAAACATCACATCGTGTTAACTTATTTTCTAAACAAAATAGATGAAAATAATTAAAAAATAGTTAAAAAGATAGTCCTAGCAAGAATTCATGTATAAGAGGGCCATAGTTTGAAAAATACCATTAAGAAATTATTGACAATTTGTGAAATAGAGTTGTTGCCACTCCTAATAAGTTTCAAATTTTCTTTTTTAAAGTTTACGTAGCATCTTCTTCTAACGTGGAATCTGACAATACAGTTTACCGACTTATATAAAATATGTTGTATTTACTTAAAAAGACGAACTTTTACTTTACGCTATTTAACTTCTTTGATGTATGGATCACTAGATCAATTTCAATATCATTCATCTGTAAATACTCTCATACAATTCTATCATAATTATGTAAATAGCTTCATGAAACTTTCATATTTGGCAAAAGTAATCTGATTCCAAAATGAAAATAGAATCCCGAGTCAATAATATTATTTTAAAGAAACGTAAATTATATCACTTTGGCTTTGGATTTGAATTTCTGGTCCTAATATAGAATATGCTGCGACGAAACAGCGTAAAATTTTCCATTGAGATAAAAATAGTTAATATTGTAGAAAATGTAACTGACTGTGTAGTGGAAGCTTTATAAGCCAGATAACATTCTCAAGACTGAGTGATCACTTTTAGTCTTGTGGTTATGTCATCTGACTACCAACCATAAGGTCCCGAGTTCGATTCTACCTATCGCCAAATAGCAACAACTATGTTCAGACTGGTCAAATGGTAAAAAAAGGGAGAAAGTTATTAAAACTAGACTTTAAACTTCATGTAAAATCCCTACATCTTTAATATATAAGAAAATGTTTGGATGATTTGTCTCACCCAATAAAAATCCAAGATAAAATTTTTGTATTTAAAATGGTTATATCGAAGGTCAATAAAACGGGTGCATTCTAATAAAATGGGACGAACTGTTAAAATAACTCCACAATTATCACACATTGGGGGATGCTCAGAAAAAAGTAAAAATCTATATCACGTTGGCATATGTATCGAACTGAGATAAAGTATGACTTTTATGACAAATAAATAAAAAAAACTTATTATAAAAATGATTTTTAAGAGATGTATTCTGAAAACATTGTATGACTTTATAAAATATTTGCAAAAAAATTACATACCTTTAGTATTGACTATAGGTGAATCTTTTTTATTTTTATGAAGTACCCAATTGTCAATACTGTTGAAAATCAGTTACTATAAAGTATAAGTAGAGTAATTATGAACAAGCAAATGGATAGCGAAACGTGCTTATAAACATGACATTTTGAAACATCTTGACAAGAGTAGTTAATGACATTACTATATATTTCTCTTTATCTCACTGATCCTAATAACTTAAAAATAAACTATATGAGAAATATCTTTGTGGAATTCAGTTTCTGCAAAGGTCTATGACATTTCTGAAAATTTGTAGCTACACAATGGCAGTGACTATTCCCACTTAAAAGGGCAAATTTAAAAATCTACAACCAACAGCAGTTTATTATGCAACAATTTTCAAAAACAGTTCTCTTACGTTGGGATAGATCAAATTATATTTAAAAACAATCTATATCCTTTTTAAGTTTGGAAGAAAATATTATGAAGGAATCATTGTTCCAATGTATAATTGTTTTAATAACTGTCCGATGGATTAGTCTATTTGCATATGAACGGATCGTACTCCTGAATACATTCCCAAAAACAGAGCATAGTTGAATTGACAAAATTACTTAGAAGAACCCTTTTGAGAATATGTACTGTAAGTAGTATCTCAGTAACGTTTTACAAAATGAGTTTATCTTTGGCTTTTTTATATGAGATTATTGAAGTATTGTATTTTGATTTAAAAAAGGTCATTTCATTATTTTAATATGTAAAAGAAACAGTATGTAGAGTTCATATATTCGTATACATAGTTTCAAGCCCAATAGATTACCAGGTGCATATTAAATTATTGTAACCTGAAATACGCTTTCTAAAATAGCTTATGACGTAACATGATCACTCAAATTTTCACACAATGCAACAAAGATTGTTTGGGTGCTCTTTGGGAGTTTAAAAAGCGAAAGGAATTTAAGAGTTGTTCGCCAACATTATATCTAACCAAAGTTTTCATGCGTGTGAACAATTGAGATGCCCTTTGATTGCCAAGCGTCAAATTTAGTGAAAGTGTATGAATATATGAAACCGATCTCTAAATGCAAATCAATCAAATGGTTTTTTAAAATGGTATATTTATGACTATCTGGATGTTTCATGTCACAAACAGGATTTAAAATATTAGAATAAGGTGGTGAATTAGCACAATTAAATTTAGCATCATCAACACTAACCCCCGCCAAGGCAAAATATACCTCAAGCTATTTAAACCACAATGCAGGATTAGCTTTCCAAAAAGGAGGTAATTTAAGGCCAACAAGAGAAATAGTGGAACCATTCATGATGGAAACGAGATTGCCTTCTAGCATGTTTAAACTGAGCGATATCATTCAAAAATACTGTAATTCATTAACTATTGTCTTAATCTCTTATATTTTTGAATCTTAAAGAAATAAAAATGTCGATACAATTTTTGCCAAGTTTGGTTCAAATCCGAAAAAAAGTGCCAAAAAATAATTCAACAATGCCAAATTTTTAGTATTGAATCTATGGAGAAATTTCAATTTTGGCTTCAGACAAAAGTAAGTATTGCCACTGTAGAGTGACTTTTAAAGTTCCCAAACGACTAATATTAAAGATTAAATGGGATAAGAAAAACATTAAAGATGGTTATTATTCTTTTCAACTCTCCCTATTGTTTTCATTTGATGCAGAGAGGTTTTGAAAGATTCAGAATTCTTGTTGATGTATTTGCCAGGTTTTTACTTGAATTGTTTCAATGGAGAGTGTTACTATTACAGTCTCTTTGGAATTGTAGGGATATTTACTTGCTAATAACGGTTAAAATGTGCTTTAGGTCCCCTGCTTGGCGCATTTTTAAAAAGTCGCCAACTGACGCTTTTTTTTCGTAGTGTTTCTCAGAGCATTCAACTCTGCGTGACAACGCGTAAAAACGCGCTAGTTGGCGACTTTTTGAAAATGTGCCAAGCAGGGGACCTAAAGCACATTTAACCCTAATAACGGTTAAAATGTGTGTTCAAAATAGCTGAAACGCCTTTTTACCATCGCAGGCAAAAAAAATTCTTTTTTAACGACGTATAATTTTTGAACATGGAGTAAGGTTTTGCAGGTGTTTGAAAGCCTTGGATTGGTTGGTTGGTTGAAATGAGTTGCGAATGGGATTTTCGGCAACAGAGGCCGTTATCCCCTAATTCCAAAAGAGTTCATTAAATAAATGTTGAAAAGCTTCAGAGATTGGAGAAGAATCTGGAAATGTTATTTATTAGAAATATCCTCTTGAATGAACTTTTTGAAGGAAGAACAAGAATGAGGATCAATTTTAAGGGCTCTATCCCAGTGTATGGTACGCTATTTTGGCGATTTTTTGGTGCCATTTCTCGGGCGATACTTATTTTCTCTTTGTCAACTTCACCCTTTCTCTCCCGTTAAAAGATGGTAACCTCGTGGGCTTCGCGGAATCGTGTTTCGCCAATAGTCGCCAGAAACAAGATGGCGGACAAGGAGCGTACCGTTCACAGGGAATTAACCATTTTAAGTTTTGCAAAAAGATTTATCCAATAATTTGTGTATTTGAAACAGAAAAAGATGATAACTTCAATGCTATTTTCGAGATTACAAATTTGGCATACACGTTGACTGTGAAGTCCAAATCTATTCAACATAGCTGGATTTATAATCATACAGGTTGAAAGTTGTGCATTCATGATATCTTCTCTTCGGGTCGATCCTATTTTAGCCCACCTCTGACGCCAATTTAAAAACTCGCCAAATTATCAGCGATAATGATTTTAAAATGGCAACCCTGACAGCATCTGAAGAGAAATGCGGCAACCATACTGTTTAAATCAACCTCTTAACTTTTTAATTCAAATACTTTTGATTTGGCGAGATTTTGAAAAATTGGCGACATTTTGAAAAAGTCGCCAGAGGTGGGCTAAAATAGGATTTTACCCTTCTCTTCTATTTTTGAGCCATGGGTGAAGGGAGTACATTATGGCCTCGGAAAAGAGAGATAAGAAGCATTGTTTAACTTTAAAGTCATTTTTTGCCATTTTTGAAGAAATTTTAGATTGTTCACTTTGACTCTACATAAAAACAGAAAACTCTGTCCTTTCGCTTCTAGAGTCATCAATGTTGTTGATTGTACATATTTTCAATTCAATAATGGAGTTAATAATAACATTTACTATTAAAAATCATTAACAAAAGTTTTCTAGTTAATGGGGTATGTAGCAAATATGCATATAAATCTCGTAAACATAGAAAAAATCAGTTGGTTCGTGCATTACATGATCAATGCTCTCACACGAGCATGCAGCTTAAACTGCTACGTAATCTTGATGAAAGCAGGGTCATCACAATATGAAGCATTGTAATTGATTCAAATCCTACTACAACAAAATGTATTTAAAATCATAGCCCACTGGTATCTCAGTTTTCTTACTTTTATGTTATTTACCTTTCATGATATATAGGCATTTAAAATAAAATATTAAATTTCATTCGTCAAGTTATTAAACTATCAGAAGACAGCGCATGCATAAAAATGCTGTACATTACTGTTCGGTAAACAACCGGCGGGACAACAACATGCAATTGTATTGTTCTTTATTTTTTTCTTAATGAATGCGCGTTTTTAGAATTTCACAATTTTTTTTTTGGCATGAAAAAATCGATAACTTATGAATAAATTTCAACATTTTTTGCTTCTTAATCTTCTTGGTCTTTTTTAGCATTTAGTTCGCAATTTTTTATTTAGAGTTTTCCAAATTCATGTATTTTGGACTTTTTTTAAATTTTACCATGTTTTTTTGTGTTCCACCAATTCAATACAATAATAGGTATTGAAGAAGAAAAATTCAAGGATGGCAAGTCAAATATGAAATGTCTTAATCTATCCTATAAAGTTGTGACAAACATAAATCAATCCTTTTCTATGAGTTCCCTGCTTACTGGCTGTCTTATAATTGGCCAAGGGCAAAATCGGCATTATTAATAACGCCTTTCTACAAAAGTATAACATCTCGCGTCTAATATATATATATATATTAGACGCGATATATATAATTTATAAAATTTCCGAAATTAACACAATTAATTATTTTACTAATTAATAAATTTATTTAAATAATATATTCACACACATAAGCACACACGAAAGCCATAAAATAATCCTCTATCCTTTAAAATATCTCTCGCTAAAACTAATGAACAAATGGGCCATAATTGTATACACAGAATGAGCAAAGTTTTTGAAGAAGAGCACTTCAAAACAAAATTACGAAGAAAAATTCGCAAATATAAGAAAATCGGCACTGTCTAAAATAAAACAATGAATAATTACAAAGAATGCAACCAAAATTCCGTTAATATTTGAGTAAAAACATACAAAACGAAATATGCAGAAAATATGGTTTTATCAAGGAACACCAATATACTCTACCCAAAAGGAGCATTTATAAGTAAATCTATATGTTTTCTATGTATTTTCTGTTTATAAAATATTATATCGATTATTTTTTGCTGTTTTCATGAAAAATTCACCTCTGTCTGCTCAAAATCTCAACATAAAAATTGGTTTAATTCTTTTGAACGTTTCAGCTTCAAAGCAAATTACTTGATTCTCACTTTGCATTTGTATAGATAATATAATAACTTGATTCTCACTTTGCATTTGTATAGATAGTATAATAGTTGAAAAAAATGATTAGAATTAGAGCTAAATTTGGAATTTCGGAACTAGATTCAGAACCATACTTTTTTTATTAAATTCTCCCAAAACTTTCAGGGTTGGAACTCCATTTTCTTTTATTTTGTGAGTCAAAAACAGTAGTATCATTTAATTAAGTCAATTTACAGAAGACGTTTTGTGTGAATAAATAATGTTAAAAATATTAGCTTTCAATATTGTAAGTAAAGTGTTTTTAAATCCATCAAAACATTTTGAATTAAAAATATTTTAAATGGTTTTAATTTTTTAAAAAATATTTTGATTAATTAGAAGTAAATGGCTTCATGTGCCTAAAAATATATTTGTATTATATTTTAAAATATGAATAATGTAACAACGATAACAGTTCTTCTGGGATTTCCTCGTTTCGCCAATGATGGTGATAAGAATATTGTACAACTACCTCTCAGTTCCAACAGGAATGTTTCCTTTATTTCCAAAAATTATTTAAATAACAGTGGCCTGATTTGTAATGTACCGGTACAGTCCCGTTAGCTTTTTTATTATAAAATATGCATAAAAATTTCTTATTCAATATATCAAAATAAAATACAAATATTTGAATATATAATCGTTTCTACAAGCAATGTGAGTTTAAAATGTTATTGGAAAAGTTAAAGGGAAAATGTCTATTCCACGAAATTTATTTATATTTTTTCACTTATCATATAAGTGTTTTTCGCAATTAATCAGCAAAATCCTTAACGATAGATATTTATTTAGAATGAATATATGTTTTCAATGAAAAATACCAATCTTCAGATAAATGGTTTCTATATAATAAATTCTTGCTTTCAGCTGCAGCAGCGCTTACGCCTAAATCACACTGATTATGTAACTTGATATGCATCAACTTTAGAGAACTGACATATTTGAGATATCCATATTGGGTATTTACTTGTGACTGTAATATAGTATTTCATCATATACTATTTACACAACTGTAGAGTCTACGAGAAAAGGTTTGTTTTTGCGAATACAAGTATTACAGTCACATGAAGCAGAATCGATATGTTCTTCACAAACATGGAATTGAAGATTTCACACAGTCAACAAAAAGTCTTTCGATAAATAAGATATTTCTAATAAATGTCAGGAAGTATTCTGTAAAAATGCAGCAATCAGAAATAAAATATTACTGTTATTTTTTAAAGATTTCAGTTGCATTTTTCTACCCTTGTCATTGACATACCGAATAAAATATTACCTTCTAAAGTGGTTTGAAAACATTAATATTTATCAATTTAGGAAAAATATCCTTATATGGATGTCTTAATATTTTGCTCACCCCCCTGTCGTCACCAAAATATCTAGATCTCTGCAAATTCTAAGTTTTCCCTTTATTCCTTTAAAAAATAAACAACTATTAATCTTTCAAAAGGTTTAACAGCACTTCTATTTAGATTTTAAACAAACAGATTAAATGGATGAAATTTATTCGTTTTACTTCATTTAATTAACAGAAAATACTTTTTAATTCTCTATATTGTCTAAATTTTAAATTGTTAGAAGTTTCTAAAACATTGAGAATCTTTAAAAGTGAAGATAGGAATAGTTTAAGATAAAAATTTGTTTGAAAATGATTTCAATTACACAAAATAATTTCTTTTAATAAAAAAATTGATTTCTAGCCGATTTAAACTAATTTTCATTTGTTTCTTTTCACTAATTGCATACATCAGAGAATTACTTCTACAAAATAAATTTAAAAAATAAAATCTTAAATTAAAAAATTTTGGAACTACTAGGTAATTGATGGAACCGCGTGATATCTTTCAAATGAACTAAAATGACAATAATAGTTATTTAAATAAATAATTTCAAGTTCAAGGGGAGAATTAAAGTATTTAAAAGCTTAAGTGTGTTTAATTGCATGTAATTCTGTATACTCATATAAGAATCAGAGAAAAAAAAATCGAAGCAACTGGATTTACTGAAACACTCAAATTAGTGTAAAATATTTATAATCAGAATAAGTCTAATTGCCTGCATCCTAGTTTAGGGGTATAGTGTCTTTCTCTTGATCTGGAGCACCAGATTCGAGTCCTAGTATGAGCATGGTTGTTATTTACCTTGTGTTCTATCTATGAGGTGTGTAAAAGAGCCTCCCTGTAAAAAGAAGTTGTGCAAGCGGCATGTGTGAAGTCATCTTAACAACAGTTTGAAGTCAGACTTCTGCCCTTGGGTGCTCAGGGGTCTTTACTATCCTAAACTAATGCACAAACTTCGCTTAAAATCGCTTATTACGTCAGAGGGCTTGTATATGACAAGTGTCATGAGTCTGATTAAGTATGTAAAATGCAATATCATATGAACTGTTTACGTGGTTATAAAGTGCATATTAGAAAAAAAATGCTATGAAATTCACATAAAGAAGGAAATATGCTCTGCCACCTACTAGGTTTATAGGAGCAAAACAGACAACTAAAAATATACATGAAATGTATGCACAATCAATCCTTTTCGTGGGTTATATAAAAACAAAAAAAAGTTTTGAATCGCAGAAAAAGATACTGTGGTGGTTTAGTTTATGTAACGGCATAATATTCTTCCTCCCATGAGAAGACTGCACGGGTGAAGCGACTGCAAGGTTCAATGATAAATTATTATTTTATGTTTTTTGTTAATTCAATATAATAATATTTTTGGCTGTTAACTGTTACAATAACTTGATTTGTTGTAAATTTCGTGGTGGCACGAGATTGATTCTGGCGTTGCTTAGGTAACCTGTAAGATACTGGAGTCAGCAATTTTAAAAAAATAAAAACTAATGGAGTTACGAAGTTGTGTCTTGAAATATGAATTTCAGTATTAATTAATTCTTCAAAACAGTAACGCCTTGAAACTTCAGTCATATTAACGTCCCCTTTTAAAGCTCCACTACAGCTGTTTTGGGATGGATCTTGTAATTTTCAATCGTGGTCAGATGACGATGATTACACCTGAGTAGTAACCCTCTTTTCACGCGAGAGGACGTTTGGCCGAGCGGATTTAAAATACACCAGATCAGCTTACATGATAGTTATTTGGTGGAATTGGGTCTCGAACCTGAAATCCTTTGGTTCCGAAATTAAGACCTGAACACCAGACCACCGCCACCTTAAGACATCGTAGGGGAATGAAGATTATTATGAACATACAATGGAAGCAAGATGATATTATATTCGAGAACATTTATTTTTGACCACATTTCACATAAAACACGGAAATAAAACATTCAAGAGTTCACCTAAATAAAACAGGATATAATCTTATCATAATTACAATCGCAATGCACTATGGGATGCATGCCTAATCAAGTATTACAATCTATTATCAACTAGAGAAGAAATTACAATCAGAATAAATAAAATAAGAAAAAACTAATGCAATGGAAAAGCATGCCAACAGAATTTGCGTCATGTCCTTCACAAACGTCATCTTCAATTTGTATTCCTTCTTATGGATGCTATAAATCAACTTTTAGAATTCATTGCTTCGACAACATTTTTCCTAAAGTATTAAAATATCCCCTTCTAAAGGTTCTACTTCAAAAGTTATAAATTATTTGAACAATAATTTTTCTTTACTTGTCAACATATAAATTGCTATGTTTCAATTACAGTTTCCAGACATTAATTGATGATTAGCGAAGCAGCCTAAAGATGACTCGATTCCTTCCTAAATTTAAAATGAAAAATTGATACATACCCCGATTTCTCTTGATTGGTAAATTATCGTTTTGCTGCGTTAATTATGAGAAACCTTCGGTGCAGTCTTCAAGAGCGTCTTTGAAATAGATCTTTCTCCACTGTTACTAAAAAAAGTATTCAAAATTGTTAAACTATATTAAGATAGTGAAACAATGTAGAACCACAAAGGGACAACACAGAAGAATTAAACAATGCCACAACATTGAACACAATTATAGGAATTGTCTTAATTCTTAATTTTGCAAACCTGTGAGTTTGAGCAAATATATTCGCGTTTATTTTTGCACGTATATGTACATGACCATGGTTTTTATTGTGGGTATTTTTCTCTATTTTACATATTGCGTTCTAAACAACGTTTTGATGGCTGATATGTCTCTATTGATAGTAATCGTTTTTGTGGGCCTTGTAGAGTATCAAATGTTGTTATGTTGATTGAAATTATCAGCGTAAAAAAATGTTGAACTGATATTGAAAGTAAATTGGCTAATAGAAAACTTTCAATGTCAAAAGTGCTCCCTGGAAAATGTAGCTCTGTTGTGTCAAATGTGCCTCGCTCTAAATATAGAAATGTAATTAGTCTTGCTTTCTGGGCATAACAAAAAGTATTTGCATGGAATGGAATTTTGAGCTTAACGAATCAAATAAAACAACAGTTATTTATTTGTTCACAGTTTAAAAAATTTATAAAGTACTAAATATGAAAGAAAGAATTTCGTTCGATGAGTACTGTCTTGCTCATTAGGAACAGATGGCACCACTCATCCTACACTCCGAAAATCCATAAAATATGCCGTTTATCCATAAAATATGAATTATCCATAAAATATGCAAAGGCTTAAGACTTAAGGCTGGATGGGAACACTTGAGTAATGAGTAGCACATAGCAGTAAGGATTCTTTACAAGAAATATATTTCTGCATTTATGCTGCATTTAACTGATAATTATTAATTCAACCTTGAAAACAGTGTATTCCTCATGTAGCATCCAACGTGTTACTTTATAAAATAAATAAAAATGACCAAAACAATCTAGTAAATAAGTAAAATTATTTCATTGATTAACCCTAGCCAAGAAATATATTTAAAAGAAACTATTGTAGAAAACATTACTATGACAGATGAATTGGAAAATATTTTTTTTTCAGAAACGCACATTACACATTGTTTTCTGCAATGGACTGAAAAAAAATATGTCTTTTATCGACAAGGCATCCAATGATACACTTTCAGATCCAATGCATTATCAAAAACTTTTTACTGCATTATAAACCATTTACAAAAACATCTCATACCTTTTATCTTAATGGGAATTGAATCATTTTAATCTTCGCGATTCACCCAATCATCAAGATGCTTTTGAAAATGGGTTAGGTTAAAGGATTATTAGGATGGCAATCTGAATAAAATGGATTTAGAATTATACATATAACCATAACAGCAATAACGATAGTTAATGGCATTATTGAAAAGTCTTTATTTCAATGGTAATAACAACTCCAAGAAAAAATCGTATGTAACAGATAAAATTGCATAATATAGTTTCTGTAACATTTATGATGAGTTCTAGACATCCAGTGATAGTAAATAAAGCACAAAACAGTTTGATATAAAAAATAATAAAATGTTAATATGTTTGTAAATGTTAGACTCAAGAAAATAGGATATTTTGCATATGCAAGGTCATAGAGAAAGAGGATACATTCATTCACTTTGTATTGAATCATTCTTTCTTTATCTTCCTCAAAATTAAATCGAATTCGGTATGGTTCGTTTATTTTCTGATTTCATGTGCAACGAATTGACTCTACTTTTCTTCAAGTCATTCAAGGAGCTCGTTAATTCCATGTATGTCTAACACAGGTTCCAGGAATTAAATAGGATTGTATCAGCATGGAAA
Organism: Argiope trifasciata; assembly: GCA_026543055.1. Lineage (NCBI taxonomy): Eukaryota > Metazoa > Arthropoda > Arachnida > Araneae > Araneidae > Argiope > Argiope trifasciata. The sequence continues at coordinate 2,327,185 of JAPMOQ010052775.1, read as the reverse complement.
AAATATTTCTTATTTCACCGAAGAATGTCGTAAAGCTTTTTTAACAGGATAAAGTGAACATGTCGGCTCACATTTGTGAATTGAATCTATAGCCTTGCCTTTTAGATCACTTTATAATTCAAATAGATAAACGGTTTTCGAGTTAATGAAAATTTTATTTCCTTGTATTTTTTTTTAATTTAAAAAAAAGAGTTCAAAAATTTAATTCTGTTTTATACCTTTAGAATCTTGATATATATGCGCCTTCACACACAGTGTGGATAATAGAATTGTTTTTGTACATGTTGTTTCGCATTTGTAATGTTGCATCCCAGCTTAGTAAGCTCTAGAGTAAGAAAGACAATTTTAAGAACAACTCTGACGGATGACGGATAAATGACTTCTTGAAGACAATTTAACGATTATTTAATGACTTGGCGCCGGTTTTGGAAGCTTTAGTGACAAAATATAAATTTTCAGTATCAACAAGAAATCTGATTATTACACCTCCGTAAAAACATTATGAGATCCCTTCTAGAAGTTTATGTGTTTTATCTTGGAAAATAAATATATTTGAAGGAATGTGAATAGTCGTGTGAAAACTCATTACTTGCTGTTTGCTCCTGTCACTTTGTGCAGTTTTTTTTTTGTCTATTACTGTATAGTATTAGCATGCTGATGTTTATAGCAGATGGCACTTTTCTGTTCATCTCAATTGTTTGTTTGGTTTTGTCATCTGCCTGCCTCCGTATTGAAGAAACATTTCTATTTGTTATAGAGCTTATTGGATTGTTCCAAAATGCACGCAATACACCAAACAAATTGAATTTGCGCAATTTTGAAATTAGTTTTCTGTAACAACATTGTACTGCGTTTTGGGGTTCGTGTAGATTGAGAGTTGATAAAACAATTTCTCGAAAAAGTTTACTCGTCGAAATCTCTAGAAGATACAGGAAATTACAGCAGTTACGAGTCACAATTACGCAGTTCCAATTCAGCTAATACCACAGGAAACAGCTTCCAAACACAGAGGCAATTTCTAGTGCACAGAAGTGTTCTGTGCACTAAACTAACACTCTAGTCTTCACTACTATTTAATCATTATGGTCAATGGGTCTGTGGTATTTATATCTGACATGTTGTGAAAATCTAGGATTTTTGACAAGGTTCTGAAAAGTTCTCGGCTATCTCTCTTAGGAATGGTCCTAGAGTTTAGGGGATGGAATTTTCTAAAAGTGTCTAGTTTTCGCCAAATTTTGTAAAGTCGTCAAATCACTGAACATGTTGATTTTAGGTAAAATCCACCAAACGTACTCGATTTTCGACTCAGAATCTGATTATTTCAGATCTGAGATATTTCAAGACGAATACAAATATTTACTAAGTTTTTAACAATATATTTTCCGAGAAATGTGTATTTTGGACTCATGAAGGTCCAAATGTGAAGATTTGTCAAAATTTCGAGTTCGAATTTTTTGTACAATATTTTTATGCAACAATATAAGGAAAAAAAATAGATTGATTGTTAATTTATCGTTTACAGGTATGAAACAGAGTTAAGACTCAAAGTTCTCTTTTCAGCTTACTTTTCAAATTATGCTCTCAGTTACTTTTTTCATTTATCATATTTGCAGACAGGAATACGGACATTAAAATAAGCTTAGTCCAGAAAAAAATGTTTTTCAAAATTGCACATGATTAAAACTTGGAGCGTTATAAAATCTTGTAGAACAAATCTTTAACGTTATTTTTTAAAAAATATTTTCTCTCTATATGCCCCTGCGTCATTGGTGAACGAAGAATCAATGGCAAAAGGATTAAGAAATAGAACATATTCATATAGAAATTGAAAAATTGGGAAATGTTTAATAGAACCAGAATCAAAAACTTAAAATAATGTAAAGAATATTTATGCAGCAACATTTTTTATCACATTAGAATTTCGTTTCAATACAGGATGATACCATACACCATGATTCTCTTTATAATTTAGATTTTATATTTCAAAGAAATAATGGACTCATTTCTTTAAGTAATATAAATAAATATTTTTCAATTCCGACAAAACAATTTATTCTAATAGTTGATTTTCAACGTAATATCTTAATGCTTCTACGAAATAACCCTCATTCTAATTAAAATTTGTTTACGAATTTTTATAATAAACGAAAAATATTTTGACTTCTTTATTTTTTATTATAAATGCATATTTAAATTACTGTACGTTCACTATTATGTATTATGTAAGGTACATTATTTATATAGTTTGAAATATTTAATGTTATTTCAATATATAAAAAGGGTGAAAGGATTTGGAGTTATTTCACTACTGAAAAATGTTTTCGAAGTTCCAGTCTTGAATACATTTGGGGCATATCCTTAGAAGAGTTTTCTAAATCACATATGAGGAAAAAGTTGATTGTTATGGTAATGGTACCTGAACTAAAGATATCATCTCAGAAAAGTATTCTTCTGAAAATTTACCTCATAAAATAACTGAAATAATATTTTTTTCCATACTATTTTAGAATTTATTGGAAGTATTCTATATGTGTATTAAAATGAATCGCAACTTATTTCCATCCTCATGCATTTGATTTGAATAACGTCTCGGGATTTCGGAAGAATTCTGAAGATCCTTCATATAAAAAGTTAAATATTTCCCTCATTGTATTTTATCAATATTAAATTTATAAAAAATAATATATTATAAATTTATATAGATAAAAGCATTTGTCTTTTTAATAAAATTGTTGAACTTATTTTATTAAAAAGTCTTTCTAAGATTTTAAACATTTTTAAGAGGATATTCTGAGTAATATTTCTTGGAAAAATTATTTGAAATATTTTTGCGTTTGGAAAAGACTTCTGTTTTTATTTTTTAAGTAAATGAATGGCGGTTTTATTTATAAAAATAATTTATAGAATTCTTTTCATGTAACCTTTTAAATATTTAATTTATATTTCGATTGTTTGATGAGTTCTTGGCAGTTTTAAGTAATATTTAAGAGCAAGGAATTAAGAACTTAAAGTAAGAAAATAGAGATAAATGTAGCCCAAATGTTTTTCAGATAGTTTTGCTCTCTCAGAATGACGATGCTGACAAAAAATGACTTCATATTCGTTTGGTAAATAATTGGAAAGAATTTGAAATGCTTAAAGTTTCATAGTGAGTCAATGAAGAATTAGTTTATCATTCTAGAGAAGGTGATGAGTGGAATGGAATATGGTTAATAATTATCTGTAAATTAAGGCGCGAAAGCATTGACAAGTTTTGGTAAATCATACAAATTCTCAAGAAGAAATTCATAAGCATAATTTCCTCAAATAACGCCACATAATGATTGCGTCATGACCATTGGGTATGAAAACTGTGTTAGATGATTGATAATTGTCTATAAAGTGAAGCATTAAGGCAGAGAGACACTTTGTTAACTATGCATGTTGACATAAACTATTCATTATTCTAATTGTGCCATTTCTGCCTTGATGTCCAACCTTGGCAAATATTTGTAAATCATTTTGGAGAGTGAGATGGTTACAGAGATTGAGCCTTTATAATCATAGCAACCTTTTTCAGATAAAGCCAATTGCACATTGAAATTTAGCATCCCACACATTTTATTCACTATAATTAAATCTACAACTGGAATATTGTTTGATTTTTTTAATAGTTCATTGGTTTCAGTCAATTTACGCATCTTTTTTGTTTTGTCCAGAAAGCCAGCCAGTGTTTTATTCCACTCGCAATTACAGGGCCAGACACATTTTCCAAATAATAGAAGAACGAATTTTTGAAGGCAGGAAATTTTTTATAAAACAACTTATGGGTACTTTTCCGTTATCCAGGCACAACGAAAAAGTCGCCAAATAATTATTAGTCGGGTGAAGTAAAATATCGCCAAAACGTCGCTAAAAATGCAAAATTACATCAAGTTTTTCATGCAAATTCACTTGGTGACTTTGTTCACATTGGCGACATTTATTTTGCCATTCGCTTCGCTTTATTCCCATTCCGACATGATTCGCGTTTTTCTCACAGTGGTGACATCTCACTCCCGTATAACAGAAAAGTACCAATTTCTCTTCATCAAGTCCATTTGTGATGTCTCCAATATTAATATTCTCTATAAACACAAACTTTCGGTAAAAATGTGTTCTGGGTCCCTAGATTGGCGCATTTTCAAAAAGTCTCCAACTGGCGCGTTTTTGCGTGTTGTCTGGCGGAGTTAAATGCTACGAGAGACACTACGCAAAAACGCGCTAGTTGGCGACTTTTTGAAAATGCGCCAAGTAAGGGACCCAAAGCACAGATTACCCCAAACTTTCAAAAGCACTATAATCACCACAAGTACGATGTGTTCGGTCAGCAGAGGCATGTTATTCATAAAAAAATGATCATAATGCATAATAAAAATAGAAAACAATTTACACAATAAAAATTTACAGCCATAATATAATAGCAAAACTGAAAAACTTATAAAAATATCACAAGCTTGCAGGTTTGCAAAATAATGAATGAATGAATTCAAGAGCTATAACTCTGTTTCTGGCTATCTTATTTGTGGTATTGTTTAATTTTGCTGTGTTGTCTTTGTTGTTTGACATTATTTGATTATTTCAAAGATACATTTTCAACAATTGAAAATGCAATTATTTCAATGTCATATTGTTTAGTTGCTGAGAGTGACGTAATAAAATAATAATTAAACAAAGAAATACGGATATGGATCAAAATGAATTAATCATTTTTGCATGTAATTATCTCAGTCATCATAAGAAAACATAATTATTATAAAGATCACATCACATCATTTTACAGATGAAAAATTGCGTTTGTGTATAAATATATTATGCTGTAATATACATTTAAATTGTTTTTATAACTCGCAGAAAAAAATGTACATAATACATTTTTTTTTAATATTATGTACACAAATAAAAGTATATAATTATTATATAATTTTAAATAAATATAGGTGCAAAAATAAGTTTTGTGCAAATTAGTCATTTTTATTTCTACGGCAGGGGAGAAATATTGAGCTGATTTGCACCAATAATACCATTAGAATTAAAATTTAATTATTAAACAAAATAGCAAAATTTCCGATTGATTTTAATTTTAGCTTTAAAGAACTTTTTTTTAGTTAGAACTTACCATTCAGGAAGTAATAATGCTCTAAATTTGGTAGCCGATGTCAAAAATCTGCCTTGTAAAGCATTTTGAATAGGTTTTGCTTGACGCTGTATGTAATTTACTGATGGTATTCTATCTAAAAATGTTTTCTTGCTGAAGCAAATCAATCATAATTCACTGATGATAAAAGGATATTTATTTTTCCTAACAGACAACATCAGACTTATTCCTAAAGCAATGTCTTGGCCGCTTTATGAAAAGAATGGACACTTTGTATTAAGGAAATACATATATATGCACGAATCAAGACAAAGGAAGCAATTGCAAGTGATGAAGGTGCGAAAAAACTGTACAAAGTAACATAATGTATGTAGATAATTATTCCACTGTTTATCCTCAGAATTCAGTTTTTTAAGCAAAATTTACCACCTATGTTCATTACCATTTAATGATAATTATTGTATCGAATTTCATGATTATTTTTTCAGACAGACTGGTTATTAAACAATCGAATTTCTTTTTTATTTATTGATAAACAGTATTTTCTTAAAAAGAAAACTAAAGATCAATTAGATAATGTATAATACCAACCAATAAGTGACTTGCAGGAAATATGAATTCTTGAGAGATGTGTGGAATAATTATAAGTCCATCAATTGACAACTTCAGTTATTACCCACGGAATATGCTTAAAAATACAATATATAAACAAAGAGCATGTATTTTATTTTAATAAATGATTTTTTTGTTTCAATCATTAAACGTTTCGGGTGAGATCTCACATTTTTTCGGAAGCCTCAATAAGCTACTGGATAAAATAATCGAATTATAAATGTTCATTAGTTTGAAAATAATATTACACAACGACGATTGTGAATTTTTTGTTCATTTTGATTTCAAATTCTTTTCGTTTTCAATCTTTTTTACAAAATGCTTATATCATTGTGAATTTTTAAGAATAAAAAAAATTGTTTGTGTGAACAGATTGCTTATCTAGAGTTTCCAAATTCGGTTAAATTAGGTATATTGAGAAAATATGGGAAATTAGGTAAATAGAGTAATTTTTAATGTTTTTTTATAATTTAATTAAGTTAAAATTAATCGAGATTCGGTCTTTTGTTTAGAGTCATTTTCACAAAAGATTAGTTTGTGGCGTTTTGACTTTTAAAAGATTGACATCTTAAGTATACCAATATAATATCATGAATTCTGACAATTTTTATTTTATTCCTTTCATTTATTGATTTCGCCTTCTTTCCAATATTAGATTTCATTTTTGTAAAGAAGATTGTGCAATTTACATTGTTTTCATGAAATACTTAATCGGTCAAGCATCTTTTAATGATCAAATCAATCTGTGCAGTGTGCAAGAGAGAAGGAAAGTGAAATTACAGTGCAGAGAAAGTAAATACGAGGTTAAAAGTTTCATGAATCATAAATTTATGTTTTTAAAAAGCGCTATGATGCCACAGAGTTTCACTTCATTAGAATGGCTCTAGTACACAATAAAAGGATAGATATAAGGGTATTAAAATAATGCGATTTGATGTTCATCATAATTTGACAATGAAAAAGTTCTTTTAAGTATTAGAAGCATAAAGTTGTGCATATCATATTTCATTGAAATTAAACAAAACTAATATTTCTGACAAATCAACTCATTACTACAATTGGTTAATTTTAAAGAAGTTTGTGGATATTCGATTTTCCATTACTTATTTACAAGTTACGAAATAGAACACTACAACTAAATGCTGAATATATATTGGGAGCTACTGCATATATAAACTGCATTTTATCCCGGCCTGCTATAACAAAAACCTACAGTTTATTAGCAGTTACTTTTGGGATAAAACGGTTTTCAAAGCAAGGCCATCAACTATCACACGATGAATCTCCTTTAGTGATATATCGATTCAATATCATAAGGACAGGAGGAATTTCTGAAGTATAAAGGAAAAAGAAAATTCGCTCACTTATTAAAGGTTTCAAATTTTACTCGCCCATCAATTCGTATCTTAGAACACATTAAGAATGGCCGAGAAATATCCCCATCATAAAAGACAAAGTCAACCATAATATAATAGTATCAATTAATGCTCAGAAAATTCGCACAGACTTAGAGGTATATAAAACAATAAATGAATTGAGGCAACAGTAAGGAAAGCACTCTCATTTTGTTTGTAATTACACTATTTATTAATTGTTCAGTGTTTTAAGTGTTTGTATTTCTTTATTTAATATTTTAAATAATTATATTGAAAAAAGCAATAGTAGCTTTTATCAACAATGGAAAATATTGTTATTGGGTGATTATTGTGGATATTTTTTTCTAGAATGCAAGAAGAAGTACATCTCTTTCTAACTTCATTGTGGTATTGTTTAGGTTTGCTGTGTTGTGATTTAAATTAATTTGTTGTTATTTGATCATCTAAAAAGAAGTGTTTGTTGCTATTATCAACAATTAAAGATTGCCATTGTTACAAATCAGCAATGATGCTTCCTAGTATGGATAGTTCACTATCCATACTAGGTTTACGGTCAGCTCTGTTGAATGCTGATCGGATGCCGAATCTATAATCCCAGGTCTTGGCCATAATTTGGCGACTTGGCGATGAATTATCAGCCCATCGAAGCGCAAGCGTAGTTTGAATATCTAGCGTTCGGTGAATTGAGATGTGTACCTTTTGTTTATTGTACAGACAGTTTAGAGACGTCTGTGGAGTAGCCAGTCGTGTAGTAGAGAGCCGAAGCTGAGTACTGCTAAAGCGGAGATACAATGGAGAACTGAAGACTTTTGGAGAGACCGTAAAGTGAAGCTACGTAGATTAATAGAAACTACACATCTGCTGAATTCTGTTTGGCTGTTTTATGGTCTGTGGTTGCAATTGCTGCAAATTACTGTGGGTCCCTATTTGTTGTGTGTTTCTGTGTATTACGTGTGTACGTATCAGATGTATATTCGTTGTTTAAGTATTCTTGTTAATAAAATCGTCATTTATTACTGGCGTCTGTTGATTATATTTCGGCATTTACCAACTACAGACAAACACTTTGACTTTAGGGATTTAGGGGAAGAAGTTCTTTCACACTGTTTTACTGTCAAGCTGTTAAGTTGGTGATCGTGACATAATAAAAAAAATTACTAAATGATCAAGATAAATTTGGAGGTGGAGCAAGTATACATTTTAATATTAATCAACATTTCGAAATTAATATTCAAATACTTTTCTAAAGCCTTTTGAGGCAAGCTATTCAAATATTGTTTTCGCTAGAATGCTCTCAGGGTCAAAATCTACATGATTGCTTAAAGTTGGAACTTGATCGACGGAATAAATGACTGTATTAAGCGTTGATTTTTGGAAAGAAAATATTTATATCAGATGATTATTAGTTTATGCTTCTTTCAAAAGATTGTTATCTATATTAGAATGTTTTCCTCTAATGTCAGATCCAGGTTGTGCTAGTGTCGGTGAATCATTTTATTTTTGGAAACCTAAGCAGAAACAACAATTTCCCTAATCGTAGATTATCACCGATTCTTTTTAGGACTAGATTTTGATAATATTTCCAAGTTTATTAGCACAATTATTGCACATACATTTATTGTAAAAAAAGCAGAAAAACCCCTCGTTGCTTAATTTATTTGATTTTAATACTTTAACTTAAATCAGCAGTAAATGAAATTATATTGGCTTCGACAAACTGTTTCTTCTCAGTTTAATTAAAAAGATCATATTTACTCGATGATGAAATAATATGAAGAAAAGCTTTGAAAAGCATGAATGCACAAATATATTGAGAATAAGAACTATAAAATACATTTGTAATAAATTTAAAATATCCATATTCTTCAAATTAATTATTTACTACTAGAATTCCAAACTTCATTTACTTACTGCATTGAGCGTGTTCTTATTATTCAGAGGTCTGAATGTTTAATGTCTGCCAACTTTAACTGTTCAACACGAAACTGCAGTTTTAAGCACTATCACGCAACCAAAATAAAAATATTACGCTACTCTATTTCCACAAAACGAAGGTTAAATAAGCTCTGAATAAGACTTTCCTAAGATTAATTTTTCTTTCTGCTAACTTATAGTAGTCAGCATCGGCTAAGGTTTAAAAGATTTTCTATAGCCTCTAAAAATTACGAATTCTATCTAAGCATGAAACATTATTATTAATTATTCTTAAATATTTCTAAATCTCAATATTTCTTGCTTTTTTTTGTCCCTTCCATTTTTATATAAGGATGGGATTCTTTTAAAAAAATGTGTAACTACAATAAAATTAACATAATTGCACTGTCTAATAAATTTACTCATGCAACCTTAGGAGGGAAATTTTTCTCTTATTATAAAGAGAAAATTTTGGGAATTTAAACGTATCTAAAAAGTATTTGTCAACACATGCAAAACTATTTACAAATTGTAATGAATTGCATGCTGCGGTGTGTGTTGGCAAATTTATATATGAGGCTGAATAAATCGATTTCTCAAATATTATATGATTCCCGGTATTTTTTTTTTCATTACGTGGTCTTCATAATCATTGTTATTGAAATGAACATAGAAAATCAATTTATGAAGCGTTTTAACTCTGAAATATAAAAAATATAAAATATATAATATCTGAAATATAAAAATGGAATTAATCGATTTGGTGGTTCAATCGTAAAAACGTACAATTTTCACGTTGGAAAATTTGAGATTAATTGAAAGCCTAAGATCAATATTTTCATCTTAATAATTAAGTACAAAACAGAATGTGTGGATTCTGAAAAGGGTTATTCCATGTATGAAGGAGTTATGAAGTTGTATTATATGGGAGTTTTAAGATGAGCAATAACTTTATATTAGGTGAGTGAAAAAGTTTGACGCGTTTTTGGATATTCAAATTTGCAATGGAATTGACCTCACACATGATACTGTAATAAGGCAAATCATCTGCCAAAAAACATGTGGATATCTCACATATAAATGCATTGTATCCCACAAAGTTAATTATCTAAAAAAATCTCAGAAAGTATAAAGTGGAAAGCGAGAAAGAGCATGTAAGATATTATTTACTAAACAAGTTCGATAAAAAGAGTATAGCAGCAATGACAGTCAATTTTATGTGGAAGATGAAACAGACGAAAGCACTAGTCATTGATGGTTTTGTAAATTTAAGAAAGGAAGCTTCCAATGTCAGACTAGCAGTGGAAGGACATCACACGTTGGAGAAGACAATATTGACCAGCAATAATTCTATGTTGTACCATAAGAAACAACGCAAACCCAATCATGTAAGTATTAGCAGAGACCTTCAACGTACACCGGCGTGTTAAATTGGCTTTTAAAAGAAAGCTGGATCGTTGTCTTACACATAACCTGACAGCTAATCAATGGGATGATCAAATCGTCACCTGTGTTTAATTGGTTTCCCGGTATAAAAATAACCTATTCTTGACGAAAATTGTGGCAGGAAATGAAAAGCGTCGTAGGAGTGTGTGTCATTCTTCTGATCCGCTTGCATCGACTTTTAAAGATACACTTCATCCCAAGCAGATGCGTAGTGGGATGTGCAAATACATAATTAATTATGGTGTCCTGCCACTTAAGCAAATCATAAATGTTGCTTTCTACTGTCTGAAGTTAAACAGGCTGCAATAAAATTTGGTAACAAAGCTGCCAGATCTCATCACTCATCTCATTGTTACCCTTTATCATGATAACGCTGTGTGCATACTGCTGTCATCACTCGTAAAATGTTACTGGGCTTTGGTTGAGAGGTTTTACCCCTATTTTCCTGACTTGGAATCAACTGACTATCACCTATTTCGAGCGTTGAAGAATTCCTTTAGTCAGAAAATCTGTGATGATCTTAATGCTGTGAAAACTGACATTCCAAAACTTTTTAAATCGAAACTGCCGTAATTTTACCACAGTGGGATTCATTTACCAGAAAGATGGTAGATGTCATATATAGCAACTTGGATCATGAATACAAATAAATAAGTTCATTTTGCTTTTATTTGCTCTTTATGGATAACAAAAACGGGTAGAATTTTTGCACTTACAAATTACGTAAATAATATATCTATTTAAATAATCCATTTCACAATTCCTTTGAGTATTCTCTAAAACACACGATAAGCAAATAATCTATGTCAATTCTCTTTAATTTTAAAACAAATGTAAATAATTTTTTCGATAGCTTCACTGAGTATTCTTTTAAACAAATTATATGCAGATAATAAATAATATTATTAAGGAGGACAGTCAGGTTGTTTTTACCTGTATAGTGGGTGTGTATGGTGTGAGAAGAGATGAGCACACACAGTGGTCAGTCCTTTAGAAGACGACGACACAAACGACGTTTATTTACAAGACAAAGACAAGACAGTCCAAAGACGACAAATATTCACAAAAGACAACTATATGCAGCCGACGACGATCACACAGGACAGCACACAGCAGTAATCTATTGCAGATAGTAGTCCACAATAGCAACAATAGTCCACAGGCAGAAATCCCGTAGTGACAACGTCCACAGCTCACAAAGCGGCCAGATAGAATTCAGCAGGAGAGGGAATCTTTAGATATTCTCTCTACACTCATGTAGGTCTCTCCCGAACAGGCTGAAACTACCCTTCTGTCTCTTCTTGCCTTCGCTGTTGACTCACTTCTTCGTTCAAGAGCTTTCTATTTAGGTCTACTCTGTCGACCACCACCGTTCTTCGTTCTGCTTCCAAAACATCTCTATTAAGGTCTTCACGATTGATTGATTGATTGATTTCACTACGCAGACTGACTGCCTCATAGAGTGACTGACAAAAAGTGGGGCTAAACCTTCTGGAAAAATCAGGGTAATTCTAGACATATCTCGACTCCTAATGGACGGTTCGGGAAAATGCTCGATGTTTCGGGTATTATCCATTTTGTCGCCAAATGGTCGCCAAGTTTGTTTTAGGTTTGTTTTAAGTTTACAGGTTTGAAACATTATATTCTAAGATTGACATATCATTATTGAGCTGTCTCATAAGTGATAAAATAATTTTTACGACGAATAATTTATCATTACTATTTTTTTTCATTTTTAAGTAAAGTACAAGAGCATTTTATGCAAATTAGTTAATTATTTATGTAGCACAAAAGCTAGAATTAGCAATTCTGTGTCTATAGATGATTAGACATAAGGTGAAATAAATATATACAAGAATTTGTTCCAATTTTGTAACTGAAAAATGTAACATTTTTGATTAATTTTTAATTTTGATTCCAAAATATCTTTTCTCAGAAAGAATTCATTGACTGAAAAGCTACAATGGACACAATTTAATAATACAATGTGTAACAATTCTCCCTTTAGAATGTTTTGCATGTCTTTGCATGACACTTAGTGCAAATTACGGATAATATCTGACCTAAAAATATTTCCTTTCCAGAAATATCCTTCATTTTCTCTGATGATATAAATATATTTATTTTTCAAAGCATATGGCATCAACCTAATTCCTAAAACAGTGTTTTGGTCG
>JAPMOQ010052775.1:2288786-2311246 GCA_026543055.1 Argiope trifasciata | reverse complement strand
TTTTCAGCATATCCACTTGTAGTTTTTGTCATATTAGTAGAATGGGTCAAGAACAAAGTCTTAGAAAGCTCTACAATCGCCACAAAAGCGACAATTTCAACCATGAATGGCAGATCACCAACCAAAGCATTGAATACAAAACAGTAAATCAAGTAGAGAGATATCTCCACTATAAAAATCATAGCTACAGCCATAATACAATCGCACAAATTAAAGCTTAGAAATTCGCACAAACTCCCACGTTTGCAAAATAATAAGTGATTATTATTTAGCTGTTATAAGACAGAGTTTTTCTTTTGTTTAATATGTTATTGTTCAATTTCGCAGTGTTTGGACTTTATTGTTTAATATTTTAAATAACAGTATTGTAAAAATGCACGTGTTGCTCTAAATTAATATCAACAATGGAAAAAGTAATTATTGGAATGTCACTTTGTTTAGATAACATGGAACAATATCAAATTCTAAAACGTGTATACCTTATTGGAATCAATATTCAAATATAATCCTTCTAATTGTGTATTTATCATTTCAATTCCAACTTTTTAATTATAAACTAGAGAATTTTCCTCCGTGTTCCAGGGTAAGGATTTGTAGAGCAATGCTCCTAAATTTGTTGCATAAGTATTGCTTGTGTTGTGAACTCGGGAGTTCTTTCGATTTGTTAGTTTGCGAAAAAATATTCCCTATTATCGAATGTCAACTTTATTAACACGTAAAGCACAAACGTATAGACACGAATACACAGACTAACACACGCAACACACTACAACAAACAATAGCTCACAAGTAATAATCGATACCAATAACGATCACAGCACACAAATAAAATTTGGTAGAAAGATGGAATCTTCGTTTCTACTCTCTGTGGTTTCTCCAAACGAATGTAATTTTACACTGTCTCAACTGCCGACACACTATTACAAAACCCGATGCTTCTACAATAAACTCCAAAACTACGGCCCCCAATTCAATACGGACTCAATTCAGCAATCCCTAGAGTAAATCATTATTTTTATTCAATAATCAGAAATGACCCATCAATAATCATTGTCATTTATTAATTCAATTATCATCAATAAATTTAAATCACAATGTGTCATCATAAAAATAAGCCACATGTGTCACATAATAAACTTAAACCGCATGTGTCATTAGGATCAAAATAACCAAAAGATGCAACAACACATAGCTATCATATATGAAAAAAATTATTCTTTGAATCTATTATTACGAATTATTTATGGTAGATGATTTCAGAGACAGTATATGATTTTCGATTTTATAAAGGACTATATAATAATATTTTTATAGAATATATGGCCCATCATGTTTTTTTCTGCAATGAATTCGGGCAATGGCATCATCTTTATGAAAACGGTTTCTTAGTCTTACTGCTATTTTGTAATATATTTTATCTGCATCATAAATGTTGTAGACACGATTTCTCTTCAACAAAAAATTTCACTTCTTTTGTCTTGAAGTGAGTTGAATTGTCACAATTTTTATTCTGATTTAACTTTCAAATTATTTTAGAAAATGAGTTAGAATGAAGATATAATTTAGTGAAATTCAAAAGTATGAGGAATCGAGCATAGCAACGATATTTTGCAACATATTGCCCATGGCAGCTTTTGTCATAAATGAAGAATTGCAATTACACCAAGAAAATAATCACTATCGAATTTAAGGGAAATTTGTTAATCAGCTGCTGTCTGTTATTTTTTAGAACAAATCTTCTAACCAGTACCTGAATAGGTACAAAAATGGTTCCCTTATTCTACTATATGTGGAATCGTTTAACGTAATTATAATCAAATCTCATAAGGAATCCATTATAGCATGCTAGTTTTTTTGAAGGAAAGTGAATGAAGAAATCAATTCACTCCAATGGATTCTTGGTAGCTTTTAAAGAATCGTATTCTAGAATAAATAAAATTAATGAGGATTTGGAAATATGTTTTGAATTTCTTTGAATTTGAAACCTCTTAATTTGGAGAAAGGTTTAATGTGAATATTTTTTGAAGCTTGCAAGTTATCGCATTGCGTTTTGGAATGAAATTATCTTATTTGAAGACGAAATAAATATCTGAAAAACATTTACGTTTTGTAAAATATCTCCACTTACTTTTTGATTTGGAATATAATTCAGTAACCATACCTTCAAAAAGTTTTAATTATAACAAATTTGCTAATAATCTCTTTAGAATGTAGTAGATTATTAATTGGATATTGAAAATCAAAGTTTTATAATAAAATAATTCTAAAGATGCGCAGTTTCTTGGACGTCGTTAGCAGAAAAAGTTTATTCTGGAAAAAGCAGCCTAATTTCGAGTAAAATATGATTATCTGGATAATTTCATTAAGTCATCGAACATAATAGAGGCCCAACCTTTAAAGAATATTGAAGATGGTACCAAAATCTTTGAAAAAGTTATTTTCTGAATTTTACGGATTTAAAATAATCTTCATTACATTTCAAATAGTATATTAAAGTAACACATTCAAAATAGTACAAATATATTTCTTATTGAATTTTTTTCAAACTTCTTGTTCCCGAACTCATAGCTAAAATGAATAAAAAATAGTTGAATTAAAGCTAGCTGATTTTTTTCTGCAATTAAAGCCTGTAATGGTGCAGTAATATTTTATATAATTGCAATATAAAATAACTATTTAATATATTATAGATTCCAGTTAACTTTTATTACACATATTTTAACAACTATACACCTTTGCCATTTACTGAAGAAAATATTTTATGCATCAGGATATGGTAGACATTAAGGGAGTATTATTTTAATACATTACTCTTGATCTTTTTCATATTTTTAAACCTCCGAATGCTATGAAATTCCTCAATATATAGCTGTTAAAAATATAATATCCCTGTTCTTGTGTTTTCTGATTTTTCAGGTATTGGTATCTTCATTTTCCCATTCCTCTTCCAAACAGCACATATATTAAACACAATACCTCTATTTAAGTTTTCATAAAAGATATAATCATGTAAATAAAAATGGTTTTCTCTCTCTGTCATAATGAAACATTAAATAATAAGCAAAATTATACATGTAAAAAAATGGCGTAAAAACAGTTTTCTGCAATACTCGTTGAATTGATCTTTCAAAAAATTGTTCCTATATGCACAATTTTATCTTCCAAAATATTTCTTCAGAAACTTGGAAATTTTATATATGAACTTAAGAATTTACGCCAAACTTTTGAACTTCAAACGATGTATTTTGTAGAGCATAAACAAATCCATTTTCCGTTAGTCCCCTGAGGTACCAGATAGTTCGCCAAGACATTTGCTTATATATGTGTTTCTGTAAAAATCGTTCAGATATACTTGACGTTCCTGATTCCGCCAAACTGATTGACATTAAATCCTGTTATTACTTGAGTTTTTTTTTATTTAGAACATGTAATTTTTTATGTATCCTTCCCTCACTTTTTATCTGCCTCTTAAATTACACAGATTTAAAGGGGAATCAACTTAGCATTCAAAAAAGGAAGAAAATCAAGCTACTATATACTTATGAAATAATAAAAGGAGTTTAAATTTGAGAGTGACAATGTTATAGTTAGAATCTATAATAAGATATTCGCCAAATTCTTTTCTAAAATATTACAAAATTCACCGAAATTCTCCCTTTATTATGAAATTGGTATAAGTAGAAAGGCAATTTGTTTACATTCTAAAACGAATTTATTTCAATGTATTTATTTTATTTCGAATAATATCCTTTTCTTTTCATTGATATTTTCATTTTGGAAAAATTGAAAGAATATGAAAATTTAGCTTAATTTTTAATCAATTAATTTTTCAATAAAGGTATATATTAATCATTAGATATTTCTTTGTACAAAACTGACGACGATGTTGATGTCCTGTCCGAATTTCCACTGAAAGGGGGTGCAGTAGCTTCTGAGGGTAAAGACCCCTGGCACCCTGAGGGCAGAAATGTGACTTCTAGCTAATATGAAGATGATACACACATTCGTTTGCACAATCCCTTTTTACAAGGGAGAACAATCATACGACTCACCGATAGAAGAATAACCATGCCCAAACCGGGTTCTAATCAGGGAAGCCCAAATCACGGGGAAGACACGTACCGCTAAGCCAGGACGCCAGCGCACAAAAGTAATATGTTAGAACATTAGCAGTGTAAGTTTTTCAATTTGCATATCGAAAAAGTAAATATTTCTTTACAAATTTGTAAAGGTGTCCGACAACGTTAAAAACACTGGATATCGGCCACATTGGCGAATTTTTTTTAACTCTTATTTCTTGAAGTTTATACTTTCCTCTTTCGAAAATAGTTTATCTTTTCTAGGAAAAGGAGAGTATTACCTATCAACTAGGTCAAATATTCTTCAGCTAAAATTTTTTTGTCACTTCAATTTTTAAAAAAATTTTAATTTTCCTAAAACTTCTCCACCCTCAGTATGATATATCAAATACTAATACAGGTATTTGCATAAAAATATCAGCATATATTTTAAATGATATGGATAATGATATGAACCAAAAGTTTTGTTGTTGGTGAAATGTTTTTCCTTTATGCGGGTTTTTAAAAAAGTAAAGTTGTAAATTTATGGAAAAAAATGCATATAAACGCATATTTTTACATAAAATTTCTTTGCATTCAAAACTTTTCTTAGAGTTTGTTTCATTTCACTCATCGGTATATTCTCTAACTTGTGTACAAAGAAAAATAGTATGGATGCATTACAATTTCGTATAGAGAGTTCACCATTTCGATTAAACTTCCTTAAAATTTACTACACATTTTCCTATTTCTCAAAATATATTAAATTTTCAAATAATTTTGTTGTATTTATAGTGTTTTGTATTATAATTGATAATACATTTAAAAACCATAGTTTTGAATTGTTTTAAAAAACTCTTATTGTTCAAAAATTTTCCTTCGAACGTAGTCGGATACCTGAAATACTATATGTTCCCTATGATGCTTAATAAAAATGAATATTTCATAATGAATATTTCAAGTGTAGTAAATTTATCATTTCAAATACCTAGAATATATTTTCTTAAATTATTTAATATCCCATTAATACTAATTTATAAACATATAAATGTATATTTTGTGAATTCTAGGATTTTAACATCATTCCTGCAGTTAATTTAGAATGGAGCTCACGTAACAGAAGGGCAATTTTCTGATCAACTTCGCGGAAAAGGCTGAGTAAAGCTCGAGACCTTTAATAAGAGAGCGAATCCTCTTTCTCGCCAACACTGCGTTGTAAATTCCTCCCATCTCAAGAGATATTGATTCGATATATCACCAAAGGAGCATCCCTGGTGGAGGTTGATTATACAATGTTTGACCGCCTGAGAAAATTGTAAATCGCCTACAACATGCTTTTGTCCGAAAAGTAACCGATTCAAGTATGGACTTTGGGGGATGTGGGTTGAAATGGGATGCAGTTGAACGGCTCTTCCATTAAACGTTCGATATTCGATAGTAGCGCTCTATTTTGGGATCTCAAAATACGAAAACACTTATAAACATCAAATATTTGAAATATGCAAGGCATATTCAATTTGATGGAATATTAAAATTTGAAATAATTTGAAATCAAAACTATTAAATATTTGTCAATCATCCTAATGCGATATTATGTTAAGAGAGTTAAGGTAACCGGCTATGTTCAAAGGAAAAATTTTGAAAAATTTGATTTAAAAAAACTATTTTTGGTTTTTAGATGTATTATCAATTATAAACACTAAAAATACAAAAAATTATTTGAGAATATAATATATTTTGAGAAATAGTAAAATGTGTAGTAAATTTTAATGAAATTTAACCGAAACGGTTAACATTTTATACAAAATTGTAAGGCAGCAATCCTGTTTTTCTTTCTACACAAGTTATAGAATATAATGATGAATGAAATGAACCAAAATTTAAGAATGATTTTAACGTGCAAAGAAGTTGCGGGTAAAAATATACGTATATAGGCATTTTTTCCATAAATTCACACCTTAATTTTTCTAAAAACAACTATATATGAAAAAGTATTTCACCAACGATAAAACTCTTGGTTCATTTCATTGCCCATGTTATTTAAAACACACCCTGGCATTTTTATGTAAATACTTCTATTAGTTTTTGGGATATCATATGAATGGTGGATATTTTTTATGAAAATTAAAAGTAAAGTAAAAGATTAATTTTGCCCGAAAAATAAATTTTGCATAAAATTCCTCTGGATAATAGGTTAGACTTTTCTGTTCTAAGAAAAAACAAATTGTTTTGGAAAGAGAAAAGTCTGAATTACAAGAAACAACACTTTTAAAAAAAATGCCAATGTGGTCGAATACGTGTTTTTAACGTAGTCGGATACCTTAATTCATTCAAATAATTATCCCTTTACTTTCCAAATATCAACAAGCCAAATTTTAGCTAATTAGCTGTTCAGAGGGAGATTTTATTCATTAAGTAAGGCGCAATTTATTTTTATTTCAAGTATCGCCTTTTTAATTCAATATAGGCTTTTATATCAGCCGAATAAATTTGTCTAAATCACAAATTAGATTTCCTGGTGCAATTGACTGAACGCAAAGGAATAATGGCTAAAAGTTTCTCAAAGGATCTCCCAATTCGCCGTAGATTCAATAAAAATCATAAATTCTCGCCAAAAGTTATTACTGTATAATACCTTTAGTACTGAATATGTGAGGAAGTTTTGGGGACGTCACTCCCAGAGGTTATAATATGATTTGAGAAAACAAACTGTTTATGCTTTTAACATTCATTAGAATTTATAGTATTACTACAAACAAATCGACAATATAAAAATAGCGGACCTTTCTCAACTGGTGCTGAAGGATTAGTTTTAAAAATTCATTAACTTTGATAAAATATTGTTGAAATGAAGAACTATTACATCTGAGGATCGGTTTTCAAAAAATTGCACCTCTTTCTTTACTATCTTACTAAAGCAAGATTACTTCTGTATTTTACAAACCTTTGTATATGAAACAGATTTTTTTCTTTTCTAATTCTTCGAGTAATATTTTCTTAGAATATGTCCGTGATCTCCCTCTTCTGAGTGCGAAACATCGGACAGTAATTAGAGTTCTTCGCAAGATTCTGTAATTTCATCTTTGTTTACAGGCCCATTACAGCTTATTTTATAGAAAACACAATCAAATATAAATCAGGCGCCAAATCTTGGACTGTAACATTTACTCTTCTTTTTCAACACTCACAGGAAAACAGTGAAAGGATATATCATTTGGCAACTAGATGGGGTTACAAAATTAGTAGTTTAGTTTAGTTATATTAACGTCCTGTTTAAAGCGACACGAGGGCTATTTTGGGATGGACTTCATCATTTTGAATCACAGTCAGATGACGAGGACGACATCTGAACTGGCACCCCTCTCTCCGCACCACACCAACGGGAGGAGTTTGGCCTGGCATATTTAACGTGCAAGAGACCCCCTCACACGACGGTTCTTCAATAGAATCGAGTTTCGAACCTGAAACCCTCCGGTTCCGAAGTCGAGACCTTACCACCAGGCCACCGCGGCACCTACAAAATTAGTAGGCAAAGCGATCTGTTGACTAATTAGAACCAAAATTCTATCATCCCCCCCCCTTTGAAATATCATTTTAAAATCTCGGGAGAATTACAGAAATAAAAGTTTCATACATTACTTAGTTGAACAACGCAAAAACTCTACAATTGTTTTGCACAGAATAAAAATATTGTACTTTTGAAATAAAATTGAAAATTGTATATGAAGCAATTCTACACAGAAAACATTATTTTTGCTTTAGTTTAATTATATAAACGTCCCGTTTCAAAGCGACACTACTGACTGAACACTAGGACTAACTTCGGGATTTTGAGCCTCTGTCAGATGACGCGGACGACATCTGACATGGTAACCAAAGGTCTACATCACACCAGCTTGGGGACTTTTGACCCTAATGGATTTAACGAGCAAGAAACCCTTTTACAGTACAGTTCTTCGGTGGAATCGGATCTCGAACCTGAAACCCGAAACGAGAGCTTATCACTAGGCCACTGCGGCCCAAGAAAAGATATTGATATTTCAATATAAATAATGAACAATTTAATATGCATATGTTATATATTATTTCAAATACCAAATTGAATAATTAATTAATTAAACAAGATTTTATTCACTCGATAATAATCAAGTCTTTGAAATCGCTCTTTTTTAACTCCTTGTGGGATTTTTATTAATTCTGTTCTGACTTTGCGTCTAATCTTTAAATTTCAGTTTCAGGTATTCGACTACATTCGAGGGAAAAGTTTTGAAAAATTGGATTTTTAAAAACTACTTATAACTATGGTTTTCACATGAATTTTCAGCGATAATACAAAATACTATAAATACAACAAAACTATTTGAAAATATAATATATCTTGAGAAATAGGAAATTGTGTAGTAAATTTTAGTGAAATTTAACCAAAACGGGTAATACTATAAATAAAATTGTAATATAGCATTCCTATTTTTCTTCGTACTCAAGTTATAGAATATAATGATGAATGAAATGAACCAAAATCTAAGAAAAATTTAAAGATTCCAAGAAGTTATGGGTAAAAGTATACGTATGTGTGCATTTTTTTTCAAAAATTTAAAGCAATTTTTCTAAAAACACTTATAAATGAAAAAGTATTTTGGCAACAATAAAACTTTTGGTTCGTTTCATTGCCCATATAATTTAAAATGCACTCTGTCATTTTTATGTAAATACCTCTATTGGATTTTGGGATATCATTTTAACGGTGGAGAATTTTTATTAACATCAAAGTTTTGAGAATATTGAAGTGAAAATATGTGACCCGGGATTATATGATGACCCTTCCTTTTCCTAGAAATGATAAACTGTTTTGAAAAGAGGAAAGTCTGAATCGCAAGAAATAACAATTTTTAAAAATTCGACAATATGGTCGATAAGCAGTATTTTTAACGTAGTCGGATACCTTAATTTTCAACCATAATTTCTTTTTTTTCAGTTGTGGCCTCTGTGTACTATTCTGAATCATGAAAGAAAAGCTGTTAGCTGTTCTCCAAGAGGCACCTCTCTTTCTGCCTATGCGAACACCTATCCTTTATTTAAACTTCCAGTGGGGGGGGGGGGCACATTAAAGGTCACGCTATACTAAATTGTAAATTTTCAATAGCGTAAGAATTAAAATTAGATTGTAAATAGCTTAGGATATATAACTACAATCACTTTAAACATTTTTATTTAAAAAGAAGCAGAAACAATATAAACACAGATTGCAATAACAATATAAAATAACCACAGGTTAATTGAATTGATTTAAAAACAATATTAATGAAATTGTCGTTATTTTGACAGAACAATTTGCATATAAAATATAGAAATGCAAAAATACTGAATTTATGTATAAAAAGGAAAAAGTAATTGAAAGTTAGACATGGAAAAGGAAGAAAATAGTTTCATTGTTATTTCATTGCAGCGTTTCAATTTGAGCAAATATGCTTAGTGTGCTCCAAACATATAAGTTTCGCTCAAATCTCACAACAGAACCTCTTGATTTTAGTCTGCTTTTCTTTTTGGAAAGGGTTTTTCCCTGACGTCGCATCTTCCACTTCCTCAATACCTAGTTCGACTTTTCTCTTTAGTAAGTTTGATTTTAGCTCACTTTTTAGAGATGTCGGTTCTTTTGTTCAACATTTTCCCTTGTAAGTGCATTTGCGAGCTGTCGCCAGTCTGAAACAATACGGATTTATTTGTAAAATCATACAAAATCAGATGAGACAAAAACTTATCCCTATCTCTAATCGCCTATCTCTAAAATACAGATATCTGATCGGTAGAGACCTATTAACGCCACAAACTGACGACTACAACTGAAAGTAGGTCAAAGAGAGGGGGAGAAATAGCCAAGGGCAGGCATTCTCAGTGCCACCCTATCTGAAGGTATAAAACGAAATGAATCTCTAGTGTATACCTCGAATACGCACGACCGCTGGCAGGTTAATATTATAAAGCAGACAAAACAACATTTTTATTTTCGATTTAAGAAGTCGCAACGAAAGACATATTCCACTCATTAGGGGAAACAGAACCTTGATTCGATTCCAACCCTCCTTCCCCCAACTCCCGAGCGTAGGGATATCGTGTCTCCCCTGTGGTCTGGGTGTCCCGGGTTCGAGTCCCAGTTCGGGTATGGTTGTTATTCTGTGTCCTGTATGTGAGTTGTGTGAATGGGCCCCCTGTGAAAAGGGACTGTGCATGCAAATGTGAAGCATCAAGTAGCTAAGTCGTACTCTTGGCCCTTCTTCTTCTTACATACAGCCGACCACTCCGCCACCATTGAACGCTGCAGTTTCGGCAGGATTTGTTGTGGTCGACTGCTTGTCCAACCTTACATTGACTGAAAAGTCAAACTAACATTCCTTTAGGGTTAGTAAATAACTGTCTTTCTCGACATCTGCACTCTCTGAAACAGTTGGAATAAAACTATCAATCTTTAAATTCATATCTTTCAGGGTTTTGAGATTACCTGGTACCATCAGTACTATACTCAAATCATTATTGACCATCTTCAGGTCCTTCCTTAACTCTGAGATCTCCAGACATTCCATTAAATAGGGGTAAACAGTACCCATTTCTCCACAAATGCATTTTTTTCCTGCATTCTTCCAAATCTTTGGAAATGTGCAGGAAATCTCCCATGTCCAGATATTATTTGGATTATAATTTAATGGTATCTTCTTATTTTAATTTCCGGATTAGGAATAAAGTTGTAAGTGGCTCTTCCTTTTTTAGACATATACCATCTGTCAAACCATTGTAGTTTTATTTCTTCTCTCAATTCCCCTTTTAAAACACCACTTGATTTGGGGACAATAATATCAATATTATCTTTCGCCAACTCCGCATAGTGATCCGCCTTTTGGAATTGGCCCTAGTTGGCGCAACTGAAAAAACAAGAGATGCCAATTTAGGCTTAAATCTAAACTTTCTGTCAGTGGGCTTGTAAAGTGCCATAAGTAACAACACTCTGATTACGAATTAGTAATGACTTCAGTGGTTTATACATTCATAGATGAAAAAATTCTTCCTTATTTCGGAAAGTGAATTAATTTATTGTGAGTTCAGCTAAGAAAACAATTCCTGTACGAACATTTTTAACGCTGCCATAGGGCAATGAAAGGTGTTTTTATTTTTTAATACTTCAAGAAGTAGAAGAGCCGAGTATTAAATCAAGGACAAGCATATAACAGATAATTTTCACTCTTTAGACATTTGATTGGCAATCGATTCAAACTGAAAGATACTTTAAATTGAAGGTTTAACAAAAAGTTTTGCATTCAATTTTCTGATAATTATAATTTTTTATGTGTTTAGAGTCCCTGAAAAAAAGTTAATTAAAAAATAAAATTTTGGTGCTTAATAATTTGAGAATCTTATAAAAAAGATGGTTAAATTTTAAAATAACATAAAGTGCATTTATATGACAATATTCGTATCATATAAATAAATTCTTTAAACATCAAATATTGTGCCTCGCATGACTTGATTAAAATATTTTAATTTTATAAAATAATATTATTTAATGAATAGAAATATTGAATTTAATTCTTAACTTAAGGGGAATACATATTTTTCTATTTTTTATAACAATGCAGTATTGCCTAAGTTTATCAGTTGTGACCAGTATTATTCTTTGCACATTAAGGCTTTTTCAAAACAATCATTATATTAATTAAAACTTGTTTACGACCCTTCTCCTAATATACAACAAATTAGGCAATATTTTATTTTTCAGCTATTGTTTAAAGCTAAGCACTATTAATTTTATATTTTATATCAGATGCTTTCAGGACTAGTAGGCAGTATATATTGTAACGTTCAAGGAAAAATATTTTTATAATATCAACCATTGTTCAAAGAACCAATAAACTCAAATATTCGTAGAATTTTAGATATTTTTAATATTCCAAGAATTGTTTTCAAAATTATTGAGAAAATGATTCCCCATTCTTTTAAATATTTTCTAATTATTATATGAGAAAGTGCTCATTGCAGTAATTATGATATTGAACTAAAGATTTTATTTCAGAAATATTTCCTTTTCAGATTTTACTTAGTTCAAAATTCCGTGATTATATTTCTTTTCATTAAATAAAGATCATTTGAATTGTTAGAAATACATATACATGAAAATAAATTGTAATTTAGTTTCCCCCTGAAGTATTGGATTCAAATATCATCTCTTATATTTGAAAGAAATAATGAATATCCAATTCTGGGGATGATAATTTTAAAAGGTAAATTAGTATTTGGATTTTTATTGTTGTATTTTATCATTGTTATAAATTAGAATAAAGAAGGTAACTTTAATGCATTAGCCGCTTCTAAGAAAACGTTGAATATATTCAATAAAAATGTTCTTTTTATCTATGGAGCTTTCCATGATGCCACTTTTGAATAATGTTTTTGAAATACTGTTTTATTTTTTTAATTACATTAAAACAAGTTATAACTTTAAAGTTTTATACAGGGTGGCCATAATTAATCTGACAGTGCTCACAGTGTTCTGTAGCGCGATCTATTTGAGAGAATGACGCCATATTTTGTAGGAAGATTAAACAAGACGGGGGAAGAAGAATTCCGCAAAAAAAAATTAGTTCCAAAAGCCACAACTAAGGAAATGTGTGGCACTGTGTAATAGAAAATAGAGTGCTAACAAATGCAAATGAATACAGAAGTAAAATTACCTTTTATTTTGCACGTTTGCTGATTTAGCTCAAGTGCAATATGGCAACATTTTTTAAAAAGCAAAAAATTTACATTAACACCGATGAAGTCTCAGAACAGAACATTGTGAGAGCTGTCAGTTTAATTATGACTACCCGATATATCTCTCTCTGCCTATATGTCTGTGTGTGCGCCAATATATGAACCTGCAAGTAACTTTATAAATTTCTACATACAACAAAATGAGTCTCGAACTAACTACAGGAAATTTAACATTTTAAACTTAAATATCTCCTCTCCGGCATTGTTCAAAACGGTGCATCATTTTATCGGTTTATTTTTATTTAATTTTGAATATTTAAAATAATTACAGTGTGTTAAAAGATTAAGTTTTGGGGGAAATTAAAGCAATTATATTATATAAGGTGCTTATCAAAAAAAATGAAAACAGCTCCCACAAATTGACATTTTTTGAATGCGTTTCGTTAACAATAAAAAGTAATAATATCCACCATTTTTTATAAATAGCAATATATATATATCCTGCTAGTATGTGTTAGCGTAATAACTGAAGTTTTGTAATTCTTGGATTTTTTTCAAAAGCCTCAAATGTCGGACCTCTCAAATTTTCAGAAGCCAATAGGAGACCAGCTAGCTGGAGAAAATATGATCGAAACATTCCAAATTTTATGCATTTCTAGAATGAAGGTATCTAAAGTCATGATAGCATATACAAAACGCGACAAGAGAAGCTCGGCAAAGCAAAATGGAGGATGGAATTATAAGCTCAATAAAATAAATCGACTAAGTGGATTGTAATGTCTAAAAAACATACAACAGCAGAAAAAGTGACCACAGAGCTCAACCACCTGGATTCTCAAGTGTCAGTGATTACAGTTAGAAGGCACCTTCATAAACATACCATTTAACGCAGAGTATCAATTCCCAAGCGACTTGTCACATGTTATAGGTAAACATCGTTCACAGGGGTGTCACTCCCACAAAACTTGGGTAAGTGATAGAAAGTAATAAGGTCGGACGAATCGTGTTTCGTTCTTTTCCCTACAACAGGACCAGTGCACGTATGGAGGACACATATACAAGCATATGATTGTGATTGCATCCTTCTAAATATCAAGTATGGAGGTGGATCTGTCATGATATGGGCAGCCATTTCTTGGTTTTCTGCTGGACCAATCGCCACCCTGAAAAGAAGGATTACAGAAGGAGAAGTACAGAGAAAATATGCCTGACCAGATCAATACTATGATGCAAGCTTTGTTTCCTGCAAGAGGTGGAATTTTCCAGTATGATAATGCACCTATCCATGGTTTGACGATCATGAGAATGAAATTAAACATCTGTTTTGACCCGCACAGTCACCCGACCTCAATATAATCGATCTTCTTTGGTCTATTTTAGAGCTTTTGAATACGGAATCGATATCCTCCACTGATTTCTCTCCCAAAATGTAACAATATCTCCAGGAATAATGGTATAATATTCTTCTAAACACTATTCAACACTTGTATGAATCGATTCCTAGGTGAATCCAAATTGTATTACATGCCAAAGGTGGTCCTACATCATAATATTAAAAGATTTTTTTTATAGATTTAAGGTGTTTCTATTATTTTGATAACTACATGTATAGATCATTTCCGAAGCAATAAGCAAAACCTTGTATTGGGTGAATAACAATTCAAGAGGGTAAAATAATTATATTCTTATGAGAATCCTTTCTCAGTGCATGCCTCTTCTTTAAAATCGAGTTTAGTTTAGTTTAGTTATATCAACGTCCCGTTTAAAGCAACACGAGGGCTAATTTGAGACAGACCTCGTCCTTTTGAACCACGGTCAGATGACGAGGACGACACCTGAACTGGCACCCCCCTCTCCAGACCACGCCACATCAGCGGGAGAACGTTTGGCCTGACAGATTTAACGTGCAAGAGACCCCCTCACACGACGGTTCTTCGGTGAAATCGAGTCTCGAACCTGAAACCCTCCGGTGGCGAACCCGAGACCTTTAACCACCATTCCACCGCGGCCTCTTTAAAATCGAAATAAAATGCAGTGCCTTTATTCCTGGAATAAAATTTTTACGATAAATTGCTGCTACTATAATTTGTTTAATTTATTCAGGTCATTATTTACTTATATATTAAAGTAAAAGTAAAAGAATCTTAAATTTAGACTTGATATATATATTTGTTTTATAATGAAACTAATTAGCTTTTAAATTACTGCAAAACAAAATTTCAAAGTATTTTCCCTTAAAACAACTATAAGAATAAAGTAACCAAGCTGTAACATAAGTGATAATAGGATAGGAGAAAGCAAAACCGAATACAGATTATTTAACATGCTGAATGCTGCGACTCACGACTGTGATTAGAAGCATGTATCTAATGCGATAACCTTTTTTATCGTTAACTAAAGAAGAGAAGGAATAATCCAATTAGAGATTAGGTGATAGTCATGCAGTAACTAACGAGTTAAATACAACTTCGAATTATCTAGATAAAAGAAATGAAGCTTTTGTTGTTTAGTTGTGCGACAGACAAATGAGAATGACAAATGAATAACATTCTTTCCAAAGACAAATGAATAACATTTTCTGGTTCATCCTATCTAGTCCTTGGAGAAGAAAATATTAGCAAAAACTGAGATATATTTGAGAAACGAATATTTGACATTCATTTCAGAATGTGCATGTGTGTAAGCGTATAAAATGAAGCAAAAGTTAGTCACCTCCTTTGAAAAGCATCTTTAAAAAGTCTAGATTATAAAATGATTGCATCGCCCTCTCAATCACCCTCAAAGAGGAAATCCTTTAAAAGGGACGCGAACCTCAAAGAAGCCAGAGAAGAGTGCGAAAAGCAATGAAGCCTTACTCCAATGGCTTGCTATATTTCGAGTAAATCCCTATTTCAATATTCTGTAAGATGATCGTGATAAACATTGATTTTCCTAATTGAACATTGCGAGAACTATTAGAAAAATCAAATTGGAAAAACAAAATGTTGAAAAGTTGGACAAGAATGTCTATTAAGAATAATTTTAAAATAACAAAATTCACGGAATAGGAAAAAGGTGCCTTTTCTTTAACACAAAAAAATTGGAAATATATATAATGTGTTTATTAATAATTGAAAGCATACAGAACAATCAGAAGAATATGGCGTATACTCTATTTTTTACCTAAAGGAGGAGTAGAGTATACAGCCAGTATACAAAAATGCCTTTCATACTGTTTAGATAGATCAAACTACCAAGTTCATGTTAAATATTATTCACAAATATTAAATATTTTTTGTTCTAAAAATTATAGGTTGCCCAGATTTAACCCTTAACTGGGGACTTGTGGTTTGTGTGACAGCATTTCATTTACACATTAATTAAATTTTGTAATTTATGGGTTAGTATGAAAAACTACCAATATACTTTCCAGATATTTTTCTTCATATTGTTAAAAATTTATCAAATCATATTATTATTGAAAAAAGTAAATGTGTTGGTACATACATTTTCTTCTTATATTACGTGTTGCAACAAATAATATTCTTGGGAAAAATATATAATTTTTTACTTAAATCATATTCGTTTTTCCAGTATATAAAGGTATATCGAAAACAATATAATGTGAAATTCAACAATTATATGAAAAATAAAAAAAATTACAATAGGTAAAATTGGCTCTTTTATTATCGGCTATTGTGGCTTTCCTCGAAGGGTTGGTATATTAATATATTTTATAAATTTTTCAAAATACATTACCACTATAAATTTATCAAAATTGAGCATACATATCAGAATCAGTTGAATGCGAACTTTCATCGAAAAACTCTTCTGTACAGTTATCCTTACCTCTAAAATAACTTTCTGCTTCATTTAAAAATGTCTGGAGCACTGCTTCTTAATAGGATCAGTAAATTGGAGGATATTTCGGGCCCAAATTTTAGCGCCATCTGCTAAGCTTTGTTTATCACTGGGACTCTAATAGGACGATACGATCTTAGAGATGCTTAAGAAATAATAAAATCAGTTGAATGCGATCGTAGAGACGCGTAAGAAATAATAGAATCAGTTGAATGCGATCTTAAACGAAATAATAGAATTATTTTAAAATGCATCATCTGAAATCGGTCGAAAAAGTGCACGTTTATTTAAGGACACAAAACAGAAAGCTACAGGATCAATCCATGCAATTGAGCTAGAAATAAAATAGGGGTGACCGGAAGTCCGTCACTACGGTCTCACAGACAGCACGTCTCCAGTTAATGAATTTTTGGCAAATAGACACTATTACAGCTTCTCAGATATAAGCATGCCATTTTATAACGCACCCTAATTATTTCAATAAAAACACACAAAACATGCAGAATAATCAAACGAAAATAATGCGTTTGATGTTGTTGTGTACAGAGACAATAACACATAATGCCTTTAATTAGAATTAAAGGGCTAAGAATTATCATTCATAAATATGGTTGAGTATTTTTTGCTTTCAAAAAATAAAAACTGCCCAGATTTAAGGAATATCTGATGAATAGACACTGTTGCAAACATCACATATATAGGCATATCTTTTTGCAGTAAACTTTGCTTATTTAAATAAAAACAAACATATCTATCCTGAAATTTTTTATTTGAAATTATTATATGTTCATATATCTATTTCGAACAAGAATGAGAATTACTTTCCCCCTTCTGCAATTTCGCCCAAGAAATTCAAAACCAGATGAAACAATCTCAGCAAGTATCTTCGCTCCATAGTAACTCCTGGCAATTATTTAAACAAGCTGAATCAGTACATAAAATATACCAGAGCCGGATAGTTCGATTAACCTCGAATAAATTCCATCGAAATGGAAGGAATTTCCGTTCGATCCGGAAACTGAGAGGGATCTCTTGGAGCGAAACT
Source organism: Argiope trifasciata (assembly GCA_026543055.1). Lineage (NCBI taxonomy): Eukaryota > Metazoa > Arthropoda > Arachnida > Araneae > Araneidae > Argiope > Argiope trifasciata. Next base: position 2,293,564 of record JAPMOQ010052775.1, on the reverse strand, counting down.
TGGCCTCGTCCTTCATCCGGTAGCCCTTTAATCGGTCAACCGACAACTTTCCATTGGGCTTAAGCTGATGGAAAATCCGTTCATTTGTGGGGCCCTTAAGATGGTTATCGCTCGGACTGTCCATTTCTTGCGGGCCCTATCGCACACCCATTACTAGTGACGAATGATTTCATCCTCTTATCGTCACCGGGCAGGAAGTGGGGCCTTCCTAGCCCTCCCCTAGCTACACCCTGGGCCCGGTGCGCTTGCAATTTATCTGCCATATCCAGAAGTTAGGGAAAGACTCAATTGCTAAGATAAATTAATGTTTGGTTCTGGAACAGAATTAGATTTTTTAGAAAGCATTTCGAATGATAGCGATTTGATGCTGTTTTTAACTTGGAATATGACAGTAGTTGGATTAGTAGAATCCAATTTTTTATTCAACTGTTACAAGAAACGTTAATAGTTGCAGAGTGATCAGATTAAATATCCTCATCAAGAGCATTAGATAGGAAATATAATCTGGTTTGCATAGATAAAAATGTATACGGTATTTTAGAATCGCCATAAAAAGAAAAATAAACAGTGAGGAAAAAAACAAAAACTTGTGATAAAAATGACAATGCAAAACCCCCCTTTAATCCAGGTTTAACAACTAATTTTTGAATCCATTCTATAGATTTTCATTCGAAACTCTGTCTAGTAACTGATTTCAAAATTGTTACTGACAGACAGATATATTAATAGAGGAAAGAGCTTCTATAAAAAAGATGAAAAAATTTGTGGTGTAAATAAGTTTAGGAAATTATTTACGGTAGAATGCTTGAATAAGGAATGAAGAAAGGAACTCCTGACAAAAAAGATTACTTATCTGCCACACTAATCATTACCCAGGGAAAAATTTCTAAATCCTCTACTGAACATCCACTCTTATTATGAACCAATATTAAAATTTTGTACCCTTAGTTATAGTCGGATGAATACAAAGTCAAAAAATGGCTTACATAATGTACGTTTTCTTTCTACCTTGTTTAGGTCAATAATATAATTCTAAAAAATATTTACAGAAACTAAATTTTTATCCTGGTTAATGTTTTTATAGGGCATAATTCTTAAAATAATTTTGATATATTTTTGATATAAGTTTGATTTTGATACACTGGCATTAAAAAAAAGATTTTCCAATTAAAACAAGCCAAGTATATAAACCTTAATATATAAACCTTCTATATTTTTAGCGATCTAATGATCTACTTAATGAAGCGGATCTCAAGGCGACCACTGAAATATTCTAAAATAGCTAAAATAATGAAGCTCAAAATAATAAATTAATATTAAAATTATATACAATTATTTTTGTGAGATTATATTTTTGGAAAATAAATGGAGCAAAAGTCAATGAATATATTTTAATTGATTGAAACTTCATTTCACTTTGATCCAAGTTTTTCTAGTTTGAAAACTCTTTAAAATAGTTAATAAAACTTAGCTGAAGGTACAATGGGTGTCATAAAAACAATATAATTTCTTAAAATAGGAACCCGTCTTTTGGAATCTTTTAGTTATTTATCTATACTCTATACTTATAATAAAGCTCAATGTGTGTGTGTGTTGGCGCTCTACAGGCCAGACCGTTGGACCTACATCTACCAAATTTGGTACATGTATACCTTGGAGGTCCGGAATGTGCACCTCGGAGCCCTTTTTTCGAATTTTTAATTAGAATTTGAATTAATTAAAATTTAAGCGAAATTTTGACGTTTATCCGCTATAACTTCCGAAAATATTATTGCACAAGTATGATTTTTATATCAATTTAAAGATAAAAAAATTAGCTTTCTAACGGTATCAGTGTTTTAATTTATAACGTAAGCTTCTATTTTTAACGAATTTTTAAAGAAATATTTAAACCATGCTTTTATCACGTGGCTGGATAAAATAAAAGAATGCCGGAAGTTCGAATAAAAAAAACTATCATCGCAAAATAAATCTAAAGAAATGCAATTTTCATCACGTGACTGGATAAAATAAAATAAATATAAAATGTGATATTTTCTTTAAAAAATAAATGCAAAGCAAAGGTTTCTACAATCGTTTGCAATGTCTATATCACTAACTCAACAAATCTTCTTTATTTACGGTAAACCTGATTGAATTTAGACAGGATATGCATTGAAATCCCGGCTTAATGGCATATTTATGTAATCGTTTGCAATATCTGTATCATTAATTTAATACTTTTTTTCCCTTTCTCGCTTTCTTTAAAAAAACATATTTAATATTTTGGCAACATCATCGAAATTTTTTATTAATATTTTGGAAGCATAACCGATGGTTCAAACTGACTGATTTATAAAATTAAAGAATATTATTAGGGAAAAGGTGCACTTTTAGAACTTTCCGTCCATCATCTTAAGGAAAATATTTATTTCAGGCCAATACATGCCCGGAATTACTTCAAGGCTAATGAATATGTGATTTAATTGAAAATTTTAGAACGAATTACTCATGGCGAACCAGCTGGTCGCCAAAGGCGGCTAGTTCATAATAAATTACAATTCAAAATCATCACTTTGCCTATTTAAGTAAAAGTAATTCATTCTTATATGAATATAGTATTGTAAATTATGAATCCAAGTATTTTACCTCAGATTTAATTTATTACATAAGTTTTTTACATTTATTACATAGAACTTACCGCATAAAATTTATGACATAAAATTAAGAGCGAATACCCTGTTTCTAAATTATAGTGTGAAGGTAGATAAGATTCAATAGTGCTAAAATAACAGAATCTGTTGAATCGAAATTTTAAAATTCAGAAATCTTACTTAAGTATATCAATGCCACATATAGATTAATATTTGAAACTAATAATATTATTTTAATTTATTAGAAATACCGAATTCTGTAGAATGCGAAAACTGTAATGTTTAAATACCTTTCCTTTTTTTCTGAAACTTATTCAATATTAAAGTCATGAATTTAAAATAAGAGATTTCGATGTTCTCAATTTAATAAATATATAATATCTGTAATATGTCGTATGATAAACAGTGATTTAAATATTATCATTCCATTAAATAATAACATGAATTATGTGCAAGAAGTTCCTACATATACTTTTAATCTCAGATCTACGATTCTTTATGAGCTCCGAAATAATAAAAATATCATATAACCATGACCTATTAAAAATTCAATCAATAATTATTTATTGCTTTCTTTATTATAACATTGAAAGCATCTAACTTTCCATGTAGAAAAAAAATTAAATAAACTACGAAGATGTACTTAGAAAAGTCAGTAAACAAACAGTTCATATTCCTATCATAAATTAAATTTATACGTCCCATTATTTAGTCATAAACCAGAATAAAATGCAGGCCATTTTCTTACAGAAACGTCCATGGATAAATATTGTTCCGTCTAAACCAAGCAACATCTTACATGAATTATTTGTAAAAGAAAAATGATTTTGCTAAAGGATAGATTGAATATTAAACGTTGGATATTTTTGCCAAGAGTTATTATACTTATTGTGGTAGAAAAGTTTAATAGAGCTTATTCATTATTCAAGACTAAAATATTTAGATTCATATATTTCTATCTAAGACATACCGGCATTGAAAATAATGTGTTAATTTCATCTAATTTCTTAAGAAAAATAAGTTTTTAATGCTTCTCAATTTAAAGATGTTCATTAGCCAAGAAAGAAGCAAAATTTATGAAGTTTAAAATAATGTATGTTGTTAAGAAAACAAGGGATCTATTTTTAAGAGAATGATTATGGAAAAAAATATTTTTATTCCAAACAATGAACTTTAATTTAGAAAATAAAGTCATTAGAGGATATGGTAATGTTTGTAACTAGCAATCAGTTTTCTAATTTAGTAACAAAGGAAGAAAATCGCTTTTGAATATTGATTGTAATTAAGGTCATTCATTCCATTTTTCAGAGCATGCATTCTTACAGAATCATGATCGATGTTTCATCGAAACGTTTGAAATATAGCCAATGAATTTGAACAAAGTCAATGCCATCTCCAGTTACTTTTTTTGCGTTTCATTACAAAGTGTATCAGTTGAAAAATTATTAATAGCATATTCAATGCAATATTTTAAAATTATCTGCTGGAAAATATTTTATTCATAACGTAATCCATTTGAAACGTATTTTATTACGCACATGTTTACTTTGTTCGATAAATTTGAGTAGTCTTTTATGTTTGCAGGTGCTTTAAAGTGCCGATTTTTTATGTGAAACTTTTAGAAGTTTTCTTCACAAATTTATTGCCACATGCCAGAGAACTTGATGTTGTTCTGGTTTGAGTTTTTGAAGTTTCAAAACGCGTAGGTAAAAACTGTCCAATTATCGCTTTTTAAACATCCATTTTTCTCTTTTAGGGTTATTAGAAAACAATGAAGAAAATTGTCATTACTGTGATTGTCATTGACTATCAGTTGTAAGTTTATCGCCAACTAAAGTTACTACTTGATTTTGAAATTATTCATTCTCAGAATTCTTACGAACTGTCTTCAGTAAATTAAGCGATTAACCAATTTAAACCTGTTTGAAAGAGTCACGAGACTATCAGATTACGCATGTGTCGATATTTAGAAAAACGATGGGGTTTTTTTCTTCTCGTCTCAAAATCGGCCCAACTCAAATAGTTTTTTTACCAATTAGAAATATTGAAAATGAAAGCTTTAAAAAATTTTCATTCTATTATAAAAAAAGAGAGAAAGAGACTGGTACAGAAGTGTCGTGATGGTTTTAAACTAGTTAATGGCTT
>JAPMOQ010052775.1:2259795-2283786 GCA_026543055.1 Argiope trifasciata | reverse complement strand
ACCACCTGCACTTAACGACCGAGACCGCCGACGTCTGTGTAGAATGGTCAATGTTAATAGACACGCAGCACTTCGTCAAATAACTGCAGGAATCAATGTGGGACGTACGAGGGACGTGTCCGATAGGACTGTGCGGCGAAATTTGTCTTCCTTGGGCTATGACAGCAGAAGACCGACTCGAGTGCCTTTACTGACAGCACGAAATCGCTTGCAGCGACTCTCCTGGGCTCGTGAACATATCGACTGGTCCCTAGACCAGAGGAAAACCGTGGTGTAATCAGATGAGTCACGATTTCAGTTGTTACGAGCTGATGGTAGAGTTCGAGTGTGGCGCAGACCCTACGAAGCCATGGACCCAAACTGTCAGCAAGGCACTGTTCAAGCTGGTGGTGGCTGCATAATGGTGTGGGATGTTTTTACATGGCATGGACTCGGTCCTCTGGTGCAACTGAACCGATCATTGACTAGAAATGGTTATGTTCAGCTGCTTGCAGATCACTTGCAGCCATTCATGGACTTCACGTACCCACACAACGAGGGGATTTTTATGGATGACAATGCGCCATATCACGCGCCAGAACTGTTTGAAGAACATTCCGGACAATTCCAGCGCATGATCTAGCCACCTAGATCGCCCGATATGATTCCTATCGAGCATTTATGGGACATCATCGAAAGGTCCGTTCGTGCCCATACTCCTGCACCATCCACACTTTCACAATTATGAATGTCTATACAGACAGCATGGCTCAATATGCCTTCAGAGGACTTCCAACGACTTGTGGACTCCATGACACGTCGAGTTATGGCTCTTCGCCGGGCAAAAGGAGGACCGACACAATATAAACAGTCATCCCATGACTTTTGTCACTTCAGTATATATATATATATATATATATATATATATATATATATATATATATATATATATATACAGAGAGAGAAGTCTCGTGATTTAATCCCATTTAAACTGATTAATGACTTAAATTAATTAAGACAAATAAGAACTTAAAATAATAATGTTCTCGTATAATAACTTGAAATTTGCGATCGTAGATTTTATTTTCTTTTTTAAATATTTACTCAACTGGAATTTTAAATACTTTTATTTGACTGCCTTTGGAGACCATATGGTCTGATTGGGATATTGATTTAAGTTTAATTTCAAATAAATCATTTAGATATACTCTCACATTCATAATTTAGCCAAATTGTTTGACATTAACTTCTTATTATTTTAACTGCTTTTCTTAAGTGTGAATTACTTATATTAATAAAACTGAATGTTTTTATGGCTCTTATGCGTTGCCTTATAACTCATCCGATTAATATAAAACTTCGACAACATATTGCTTGCTGTTACGCAAAGGTTATGGGCATAATACAGTCTTGTAAAGTATAAAAAATTATTTTTAGATCTATTTAATGCATCTACTTACAATGGATTAAGTGTATTTTTAATCTGTCTTATAAATTACGCAAATAGTAAACAGAATTCCTCTTCATTATTTTGCCAAATTGGAAGAAAATTGTAGGAATTATCATTTTGATGGAAAAAAATGAAAACGATTTTAATTTTAGAGCAGCAGTATAATGCGTTGTTGGATATAAATAAATTATTTGTTCTTAAAATTGTAAAAATTTAGCATGATTATTAAATTGGTATCATTAAAAAAAATTCCTAAATTTTAAAACGATGCAATTTTCTTTTGTGGAATAAAATTTTCGAAATTAATTGTTGAGAAACATTAAAGTTTAGTTGAATGGTAGTTAATTTAAATACTAATTTGAACTTAAAAAAATCACATTGAGATTTAAATTTATATTTTCCTAGATATATATGCCAACTCTAACACAAACGCTCTAATCTGTAGTGAGTCAACACATATACATACAAACAGTTTTACTATTTTTGAGATTATCATCGCATAATCTACAAAATCTTCTGCAAAACATATGGATGTAATACATTGTATAATGGTATCAATTTTTCAAAAAGATAAAAAAAAAAGATCCCTAAAATCATAGTAGTATAGAATTCTGTTCTTCGAATAATACTAGATCTGCCATTATTTAATTTTTGGAGAGAAAAAAAAACTTGTACCAAAGTATTTTCAACTTGTGTATATTTAAATTTATGTAGAATTTCCATATTTATATTTCTTTTAAATGTTACTTTTTAAACTTGGTATCCCACTGGTAACAAAATTGTTATTTTATTTCCTTTTACTTAAATTTCTTATAAATAAATTCAAAACATTAATTGTGATATAAAAATGTCAAGGATCAACGTAGTGTAATAATATTTATTTTATTCCAAATTTCATATAATTCAGTAGCATTTAAAAAATCATAACTATAAAGTATTCTTGGTAATATGTATATTTTAATTAATTGTTAAAATTTGATGCTATTATAAAGTTGTATATATTAAAGTCGAGTTTTATATATTAAACCAACTACAAAAACCACAAATGCGCAGAAACTGTACAGTAGTAACTCGAATCAAGAATGTGCTACTGTCTATTCTTTCAACGCATACGCTATTTTCCTTTTGCGCTTGCTTGACTTACTGGAATCTTATAACTGTCTAAATGTAAACCCATCTTAGAGAAGGAAACCTTCCTGAACAAAGAGTCATACTGCCATTTAATGACTCTCGCATAAACTCATAAACTAAACTGATCACTCTTATTAGATTGATATAAAATGGAATGAAATACAAAACATATTTACAGCGCATTTTATAAATGTTATCTGGCCTCAACGGAACAAGTTTCCAGCTTAATTTGTAGCTGTAAATAACAGAATATAATATTTGTTAGTCATCAAATATTTTGTAAGATAATAATATTTCGAATATTGGCTCAGAATTGAAATTTTAAATGTTCATTGCCAGAAAATAACATTAACTTCATCAAAATATTAAATAATCATAAATTACAACTTATAATAAATCATCACTTAAAATTTTACATTCGTTTCTCTTGATTAAAAAAATGTCTATGATTGAAATACTCTTTAAACAAAGAAAGTCTACTGGCGATAAACCAAGCAGTAAATAAGATTTCAGGAGATGTTTTATGAAGTTTGAAGTAATTGGTTTTGTTGGAAAGAAAACATGCCATCAGTTTTTACGAGAATAATTACAGGAGGGAGTTCCTTTATTCCAAATAATAAACCTACACAGAAAAAAAGAAACCTTTTGGAGATGTAATGATGTTGGAATTGAAGTCGGAAAATGGTGGTTAGCTTTCAGTTTACTCATTTAGCAGCAGAAGAAGGAAATTTGCTAAGGGAATAGTGGCTGCTATTCGAAGGTAATTTTCCCTACTTTTCAACAAGCCTTGTTACTTATGAATTATGCATGTTCAATCAAATAGATTGAATAAAATCGCGCTTAAGGAATAAACTGCAGAAGATTGTATTTCATTTTACATCATCGCTAGAATGAATCGCAGAATTGCAATCAAAATCATGTTGCTTCAAATATCTTTATTGTTTGTTTGCATCATTTTTTGATAAATGATAAAATTGAACTTTTTTTTGAAATATTTCCTTTGTCTTGATAATTAGCATTCTGATGCGTATCTGCTTTATTTTTCTCTTTGTAGTAACGATATTCATTCGAACTTTTAACTGCACTCAGTTAACACAAAATTCTAACAAAATATTTTATTAAGTGAGTTCAGTTCAGTTCAGTTCAGTTATATTAACGTCCCGTTTAAAGCAACACGAGGGCTATTTTGGGACGGACCTCGTAATTTTGAACCACGGTCAGATGACGAGGACGACACCTGAAGTGGCACCCCCCTCTCCACACCACACCACACCAGCGGGAGGACTTTGGCCTGACAGATTTAACGTGCAAGAGACCCCCTCACACGACGGATCTTCGGTGGAATCCAGTCTCGAACCTGAAACCCTCCGGTCCCGAAGCCGAGACCTTACCACCAGGCCACCGCGGCCCCATTTTATTAAGTGAAGAAGATGATGATGCATCATTTTCATGATAATGATGGTATGAATGTGTTTCTAGAAATGGATTAAGTAGACGGGGAAGATTAAGAAGACGAATCCCCCACAACTTTATCCCTAAAGCCTTAGAGTTAAAGTTGTAGGGGATTTCTGAATGCACCATGCGATTAAATTTCGTTTTGCCCTTTTGATATTTTGAAATAGAAATTTTCTCATCCTTTTAAACATAGTGAATATACATTTATAAATAAAAATTGTTTTTTATATTTTTATATTTTTCGGTTTTAATTAATTAATTAAATCTTTTCAAGGATTTTGAAATTTGATTTGAATTATCTCCTTATACTATGTTCCTGATACATTTATCATCTTTATTATTATTATTTCTACTTTTCATTAAAATTACTTCTTCACTTTTGTTATTTATGTTTAAGTCGATGATCAGAAATGTAGCATTCTTTTGATTGCCATTTCCTTTCAAATTTTGTTTTTTATATATATTTTTTAGATTTATTTTATTTATATTTTTATATTTATTTATAGCATTCTTTTGATTCTCATTTCATTTCAAATTTAGTTTTATTATATACTAGCCGCCTTTGGCGACCAGCTGGTTCGCCATTGGTAATTCGTTCTAAAATTTTCAATTAAATCACATATTCATTAGCCTTGAAGTAATTCCGGGCATGTATTGGCCTGAAATAAATATTTTCTTTAAGATGATGGACGGAAAGTTCTAAAAGTACACCTTTTCCTAATAATATTCTTTAATTTTATAAATCAGTCAGTTTGAACCATCGGTTATGCTTCCAAAATATTAAAAAAAATTTCGATGATGTTGCCAAAATATTAAATAGGTTTTTTTAAAGAAAGCGAGAAAGGGAAAAAAAAGTATTAAATTCATGATATAGATATTGCAAACGATTACATAAATATGCCATTAAGCCGGGATTTCAATGCATATCCTGTCTAAATTCAATCAGGTTAACCGTAAATAAAGAAGATTTATTGAGTTAATGATATAGATATTGCAAACGATTGTAGAAACCTTTGCTTTGCATTTATTTTTTTTAAAAAATATCACATTTTATATTTATTTTATTTTATCCAGTCATGTGCTAAAAGTTGCATTTCTTTAGATTTGATTTACGATCATAGTTTTTTTTATTTTATTTGAACTTCCGTCATTGTTTTCTTTTATTTTATCCAGTCACGTGATAAAAACATGGTTAAAATATTTCTTTAAAAATTCGTTAAAAATAGAAGCTTACGTTATAAATTAAAAACACTGATACCGTTAGAAAGCTAATTTTTTTATCTTTAAATTGATATAAAAATCATGCTTGTGCAATAATATTTTCGGAAGTTATAGCGGAAAAACGTCAAAATTTCGCTTAAATTTTAATTAATTCAAATTCTAATTAAAAATTCGAAAAAAGGGCTCCGAGGTGCACATTCCGGACCTCCAAGGTATACATGTACCAAATTTGGTAGCTGTAGGTCCAACGGTCTGGCCTGTAGAGCGCCAACACACACACACACACACACATTGAGCTTTATTATAAGTATAGATTATATTTATTTTTATTTTTCGTCTCACTTTTCGCCATTTAACTAAAAATAAACTTAAAAATTTTTTGGTTATTTAATAAGTAACTGAATTTTTATAATTATTTGTTTTTTGTAGTTTAAATACAAAAAAGGAAAAGAAAAAAAGCAATGGAATGTAATATCGCAAATATTGCTTTGCACACACATAAATCAACTAAAAATATTTCATAATAGTCAGTCTCCATAGTATTTGAATCGAATAAAAAAACTGGTATGCGTGAAAAATTCTTTATATTTTCTAAATTTTTCATGGAATTATTTATTTTTTCTAGTTAACTAAATACAACATTAATGTTTTTTATAGTGTTAAAATATTTAATACTTTGATATTTAATAATTAAATTACCTTATTTAATTACTAAATATTTGAACTCTATAAAAGTTTTTAGCGCTGTATTTAGTTAACTTTTTATTCGATTACTTTGAGATAAATCCATCGCTAAAGAATAATTGTTCATTTTGAAATAAAATTAAAGTTTACGTCAGCTTACAAAATCTACCAGGCATTTCTTTACCTTCAAAAGCATACTGATGTTGTTTTGCCTTTCTTCTTTAACTTTTGAATAATTTGATTTTAAATGTTTCAAAATATAAATATGATCTAAAAATTAGAAATCGAAGACCAAATCATTAAAAAGTTTTATTACCATAGCACAATTTCCAAGATTTTTTGAAACAGAAAAATTTTAATACCAGAAAATCTGAGAAATATTTGTCGCAAACTTAAAGTTAGACATTTCTTGAAAGCTCAGAAAAAATATTTTCTTTTTATTTGATCAACATTTGGAACTGAAATTTTTTTTATAAAAAAATCTATTTGAGGAACACATTTCTAAAATAATAACAATTTAAAAAAAATTCAGTGGTAATATGAAAATTAAAATAATTGATTTTGATTTTTTTAAACTTTTAAATGTCATAGAAGATTTTAATTAGAATATGTTTTTGCAGGATCTTTGAGATATATTTTTTCACAGGGAAGTATTTAAAAAACTCAGAGTATTACTGAAACATTTTTAATTAGATCTGCTGAAATATTTAGATAACTCAGAGACACAATCATAATTAAGATTTAAAAAATTATAATGGAATACTGATTACACTTTTTTTTCTTTATGTTAATTGATAATTCTTAAGAATTTTACTGCACTAATGCATTTGAAAGAAAATAAAAGTTTACTTTGAAATTAAATGAATATAGAAATAATATTATGTTGCCTTTTTTAATAAGACTTATGTGATTTTTAACGTAATAAGAAAAAATGTATAAAATGTTAAAAATTTGTGTAATTCCACAGTTTAATGAATTTATGTAATTGCTCAGATACAATTGTATTAAATGGTTACATTTAAATGTTATCCATAATTATACAATACATCAAAGAATTTTTTTCCATAGTTATATATTGCACAATGGAAGAAAAATTCATTTTTTAAGTTATGTGAATAGCTTTATAATTTTTTAAAAAAAACGAAATAATGCAAAAAATACTATTTTAGCTTGCTATTTGTTTCTACATAGTTGGAACGGATTCGAATAGCTTTACTTAAAGTATAATTTTAAGAAGGAATAAAAGAAGAAATAAATTTTCCCATGTTATTGAGATCATAAAACATTGTAGCATTTTTTTCTTTCAATTTTTAACCACATTTCTTCTATTGAAATGTCCTCATTTTGATTACATAAATGGTCCTATTAGGAAAAGATAATATAAGATAGTTTCATAATGTTGTTCGATATTTTGAATGTTGGTCAATATCGTGAAGATATTGTAATAATGCTAATTGCCATTTTTTACTAAAAGGTGATGGTTTACAAAATTGATGATCATTCTGAAATATTATTGAATTGGCGTAAAGGAGTTAGTGAAGGAATTTCATGATCTAAAATGGCCAAATGAATGTTGTGGAACATGGATTTTATTTTTTGAACTGATATTATTGCTAAAGATAACTAATAGTCACTAAAAAACACCTCATTGTTATATTCCTAATTACATCTTGTTAAAAAGGCATTGTTAAGAGTGAAATGTTGTTTCAAATATCGGAATTAATATTTTATATCTTTTAAAGTGGTAATAATTAATCGTATTATAAAATTATTTTCAAAAACACCAAGTGCATTTAGGAGTCGTTTGTAAATTTGAAATCTTTAGCATCTATGCCTTTAAACATCACCTGATTATTTCATATTTAAAATGTAACTGATATGGAAAATAATAGAATATACGCTGGTATACAATACTGAAGTGGAAAGAGGAACTAAAGTACATTATCGTCATCTGTGAGTCTAATTTTCTTTAAAAGAAATAACACACATACAGATTGTTAGCGTGTTGATTTATCACTATAGGCACAAAATGAGTGTTTTAAGTTTGTTGCACTGTTTCGCTGCAGGAAGTATTCTTATTGCTCGGGCAGATTCTCAAGCAAACTCTAAAACAAAGGTTGTTTCAGATTCCAGGAAAAAGGTGTTTTTCTCGTGTAATGCAGACACAGTTCTTGGGGGATATTCAGTTTAAACACACTCTCCTCTAGCATATCCCTTCCTTTGACACAGTACTCTAGCAGAACGGCGAAACTTCATAACGATAGACACCATAACTGTGTTACTTGGGGGCTATCTTATTAAATTTCTATTAGAATTGTTCTGCCAAACTCGGTCCATCTTCACGACCGTTTATGTATGTGTAGAAATAACACTCAATTACGAATACTTTTTTCCTGGGTTGAGAGACTTATTTGCAACAACTGTGCAATACAACTACCTTTTCACTACTGCGAGTACGTGTAGCTGGAGCAATGTCCCGTCTGCAAACTCACGCACCTGTTCGAGATTTGGAGTTTCAATATTTGGTGCATACTGTAATTAATACTTTTATGTTTTGTTCCATTTGAAGTGCAACATATAAAAGAAATTATATTTTTTAAAACTCTGTATGGAGACAAGCTATTTTCCCGAATGAAAAAGATATTAAATGTAAATTAAAAAACATTAATCAGAACCTATAATTTGCCAAGATCCTTCGTAAATCACTAATAGATATTCATTAAAAAATTTTAGTTAAATTAATTTATAATTTATTTATTATCTTGGCTTTTATTAAATAAAACGTTTTTCCCTTCAATATTTTAGAAGTCAAATGATCGCAATTTTATTTAAAAAATAATGGGTCTATTTTAATAAATGGGCCTGTGTTAATGCTTACATCTTATTATATTGATATGATCAGGATGAAATACGGAAATTTTGTACTGGAGTTTCTTTCGGTAAATACTCATACCTTCATCCTTATAACATTTTCATTTCTGGTATTACCAGTATAATATTCCGTACAAAACTACTCAGTAGCTGTATAATACTACTCATTCTGTATATTCTTTCAGTACCTTCATAATACCCTTGTAATGCCCATACCTTTGTAAATCAAACAAGTAATATGCATTAATTTTTTGTATCTAAAGTTATAATTTCTTTAAAAATATGAATAAGATATTTTGCTAATAAAACAATGATTATTCGCCTTACAATTTGAGAATGTTCATTCAATATTTATAAATAACATTACTTGTGTTGATGTATTTCTAATTACAGATAGCCATGCAAATCATTGTATCTTTCAAAATTCATTTACATTTTACTCCCCAGGAGGATCGAGGTTTAAAACGCATAAAATGATCTAAGAAAGTCTGCCAGTAGAAAATAGAGAATAGTTATAAGTAGTTTCACAAAATTTAAAGCAATTTTCTTTGTTGGAAAAAAGCAAGAACTATTTTTTTATAAAAGAAAATGATTAAAAATCAAATTCTTCTTTATTTCAAATAACCCAAAATAAAAAAAGAATCTTTTGAGGATAGAATAATATTAGTCGTCAAATTCGAAATTGGTGGTAGACTTTTGTTTCCTCATTTAACAACAAAAGACAGAATGCCGAATATTGACTACGACTTTAAGCTAATTTATGCTAATTTTGAACGCAAGTATTGCTTATAAATTATGCATTCAGAGTGTGGCAGTTTGCAATAATATCGTCGTAATGAAACCATCTGCGATAGACGGTTTTTCATTACGGCGTAGAAGGCAACAGCTGAAAAAACAGCAACCATTGTGTGAAAATGGTTTGGAGAAGCATGTTTTTCTTTCATTTCCTGTCGTTAGTAATTTGTTTCTTCTAAAGAGGACACAACAAATTTATACTCTTTCCCCTTCAAAGAACAAATTTGTTTTGTTCGGTTAAAAAAATTGTCCCCTGTTAAACTAGTCAGCAATTTTATCTAGAATGGTATGTTTAAAAACAGGTATGCTTTTTCCTTTAATATAAAAATAATTTCCTGAAATAGTAAGATTACCTATCTTTAAAAGTTTTTACTGGATGATTATCTTTATTTTTTTATTTTTTCGAATATAAATTACATACGAGCAGAAAAGAAAGTACGGTAATCATTTGAATATTCGAATTGGAGATTTTAACATGTTTTTAAGGCTCAAACTTCATGAATTCAAATAACGTCCTTTTGAAATTATAACTGTTTGTTTAAAAAATGATAATGCGAAAATGTCTTCAGTCAAATTTAGTATGAGATCTGTATTCTAAATCTGTAGATTCCTGTAGCATTTTGAGTGAAATCCATTCTCAAGAAGTTTTCCCGTGTACAAATAAAATTGAAGACTGCAAAATGAAAGGAGTTAGACGAATGAAATCGGGCACTCTTCCTCCATAACGGAAATAATGAAAAAGTCGCCAAAAATGCAAAATTGCGTCAAATTGTACGTTCAAGAACATTAAAATACGTTGTCTTACTTGCCGCCTTTGTTCGCATAGGCGACTTTGTTTTGTCATATAGCGACTAGACTTAACTTACGTCGGCAACATCTTACACCTGTATTCATGAGTACCATAAAATTTGATAAATAGTTTTGCCATTTAATCTTACCTTTTTAATACAAGTGTTTATTTATTTATCATAGATCTATATCAAACTTTAGAAAAGTGCATAATAAGACAATAAGTAATTAAAAGTAATAACAGAAAAATGCAAGCTCAAAGATAAATGAAATTTGATATGTTGTCTTATTGCTAAAATTGTAGTTTCCGATCGAATTACTAAGTTTATAGTTCAATCAATCAGTTATAAATATGATGCCCATAATAGGTTTTCTTGGTCCATATTTGGTCCAAAATGGTCAGTGGAGAATTCTAAAAAATAAACTTCTCAGCGTTTATAGTGTTTACGGTGTTGTTACGACTTTATTGAAATTCAGAGAGACCTTTCCCACCGGTTTTTCCCTCTTCAATGATAGAAAATATTCTTATGCTTTTGAAATTCATCCTTGATGAAAAATAATATTTTTCTTACATTTAGCCCTCCTACATTATTCATTATTTTCAGGATTAAATAAACATTCGCCATTCTCAGTATTTTTATTCATATAATATTTTTAGTGATTCGATGCAAACGAGGCTTAAAAAATAGTTAAATTCTATTAATAAACTAAAAAAATGAAAAGATTCTTAGAGACATTTTTATTGTGTAATGAAGTGTAATACATAGGTATTATTTCAAAGTAGATGCCGTTATTATTTAAATATTTATCATAGAAGGGAGTGGGATTTTGTATGACCTTGTTATAGTAGTTTTAGTTATATTAAATCCTGTTTTAAAGAATCATTAGGGCTATTTTTGGACGAGAATGGTAATTTTGAACGTGGCCAGATGGCAAGGACGACAATTGAGCTGAAACTTCTTTCCAAGTATTCATACGATTCCAGGGGAAGGACAATTGACCCTGCTGGATTTAACGTGCACCAGACTCTCTTCCTTGGCAATTCCACTGAGGAATCAGGCCTGAAATTTCAAACCCCCTGATTCCGAAGTCGAGACCTTACCCAGGCCCTCAAACCTTGCCCTATAATTATTAAAAATGTACTTTAGCTGAAGAAATGAACAGGAAATTTAATGAAAAATCGATTATGTTGTTGTGGAAAATCTTCTGTTTTATTTAACCTTCTCTTTAATTTCTATAAGTAAATAATTATCAATCCGACAATGTCACTGAATTTTTTAATAATGAATCTTTTATTGAAACCGTGCGTCCATTTTTTTAGCATCGATTCACTCAATGCATTTTGTCTGCAAACCTCACTAACTTTTTTTCTGAATTTCTCCTGGTTAAGTGACAGCATTGAGAAAGTGGCTGTCAGAACCTAACTTTCATGCATAGGAATATTTTATTTTTTATAACTGTTTAGTGCTCAGTCTGCAGTTGAAAAAATGTTAAATTATCTAAAAGTGACTTTTTTAGTTTGCCATTGAGTCATAAAAGTAACCATACCAATGACTCTCTGACCCACCCGAAGGCACACAGATAAAGAATACTGAATGATTGGGCAACAGCAACACTGGTGGGATCTGTGGTTGAGTCCTGAGAGCCATCACTGGCTACGTTACAGCTTTTACCTAAGGCAGTACGTTCCGTCGTCTATGGCATGAACCATATACCGCACTTTTTGTGTACCCACTGGGTTGGCGAGATCCAACCACCATGCCGGAAGCATCTCATCTCATCCTCAATCTCTTCAAGGGTAAAGTTAGCAAAGAAGATGCGCATGTATGAAATCAACACTTCCACACATAAAACTGGGAATAAAGAAACAATTTCTGGATATCTCCCTTTATACAAAAAATAAATAAATAAACAATCTCTTAAAATAGCTGTGTTCAATTATCTTGTCTTCCATCGCAGCAAAACTTAACTGTGAATACTGAATAACGGAAATTTACCGAAGGAAACAAATAATAATTCAATGTCTTTATCCTAAGTCAAGCATTTAATTTCCTTTAATACTAACACAGAATAGCATAAAATATGAAGTATTTATCCGGAAAAAAACTTCATTTCATAAATCGGGTATTCTCCTGACTGAACAAACATTCCGCATAAATTATTTGCATGGATAAGTAAAATTCTTGCAGCGAATAAGTGAAACATTCAGTGCTAGATACCTTGGAAAGGAATAATTATTTCCGTTTTATTGCACAATTTTCCTAATGTTTGCTGTCTATTCTCAAATAACTATGAGAATGCATTTGATGCTATATATGGCACCGCCTCGTTTAATGATTTACGTTCTTTCATTCCATTTTTAAGATGATTTTTATTTCCACATTTTTAACTGACTACATACACTAT
The DNA here is from genome assembly GCA_026543055.1 of Argiope trifasciata. Taxonomy (NCBI): domain Eukaryota; kingdom Metazoa; phylum Arthropoda; class Arachnida; order Araneae; family Araneidae; genus Argiope; species Argiope trifasciata. The sequence continues at coordinate 2,271,005 of JAPMOQ010052775.1, read as the reverse complement.
GTTAATAAAATAAATCAAGAGCATAAGATTGACGATAAATGTAATGAAAATTCAATAATCTTTTTTTGGAAGCAAAATATTTAATTTATTTATATCAGGATGAATTACGAAGTTATTTTGTTTTATTCTACAAAAAAGACCATAAAGGAAATGTAAAAAAGAAAATATGTATCGACGTAGTTTTCCAATGAATGTTAGAAAATGGGCGAAAGCATTCGTTTTTTAATTTCTGCTATTAATAATGGAGAAAATGCATATTATTTGCACAAGCTTGATTATTTGACCCAAAGCTATCACAATTTGACAAAGAATATATTTCCGAAGAAAATGTGAATCCACGTACAGAATTTTTTGAAATTTGATTAAAATTTAATTAATAAGTGACATTATGGCTTTTCAGGGTTTAAAATAATGTTGCACCGAAATATTTTTACATCATTTAAAAATATCAAACATCATTTTTTAAAAATAATTTTAAAATATATATAATGCAGTTTTTTTTTTATTGAATCTAGAATAATTTTTTAAAATTATCTTTTGCATAGTTTTCTATAAAGCATATTGTTAATTTCCATATTTTTCCATTGTCAAGTTACACATGCAAGATTTAACTGAAATCGAACGCAACCAGTACTTTAAGTGAAACGATTGTGACATCGGAGGAGGCTAAAGGAAGGTAAGAGAATTTATTTCATCAATTTCGAATATAATCCTCAAGTCCTAGGTTAATTTTTTTTCAGGTATTACATGTAAAGCTATAAATAATGCTCGTTCAATCTAAATGTCAGAAATTTAAATAAGTTCTAGGAATAGCCAATACACTATTAACTTTTGTCAGAGTATTTAATTTTTTAAAGAAATTAAATTTAAAAAATATTTTAAAGTATTTTTTTCAATTAAGAAAAAAACTGCGTAACGGCTAATTTGATATTTTTAAAAAGGATGTATTCTTATTTTTGAAATGGTAGGAAAATTTTATAATTGAATTTCCAAAATTTAACGCTGAAAAACTCAAAAATTCAACTTGATTTTTTATAAGTTGATTTGAATTTGAGTTTTTTAGTTTTGTGCCTTTTTATAAGTTATAATTTTTTAAAATCTCAGATTCACATGTTTATACACTCTATAATCATATTTAAAATATTTTTGAAGTTTTTTAAAGCCGTGTTTGCAGAAGCGTCTAGCAGATACATAGACATATATTCTCTTTTATCGATAGTAGAGATCATATATTAAAGTAATTAAAATTTAAAAATATTTTAAAGATGTTATTTTATTTAATTATCTATCGACTATCTTCTATTACCCAGATGTTTTAATTGAAATTTTTGGATAATTAGATTTTTTTTTCTGTGATCATAATAGTTTCAGTTCAGCTAAGTTCCATTGTAAATTAAGAAATGCGTAGCTTTTTTATTATAAAGATACCTTTTCAATATTTCATATATGATTGGTAAGATGGTTTAATTATTTTGCTTTCATATGGACCTATTTCCTACAATTGTTAAGGTTTGCTAGGAATATTTTAATTCAAGTTGTTTTAATCTATTATAATTTTTAAAAAAGAGCTTTACAAAATTTTAAATAGCTTGTAGTTCCAAAATTAAGCTAATTTTTAAAAATATTTTTATGTAATATGAATGCAAGTATATGAGCAAGCCATTTTAAAGTGTTATTTGATAATGTATTTTCATTTTTATCAATTAGAATGTTTCTAATTGACAAAAATGAAAGAAAATAATGAATTGTGAATGGACCAATCACAATGCATTATTTTCTTTAAAAATATTAATATTTATTTACTTTCAGAAACTAAGATAAATCCATTTTATTTTCTTTAAACAAGAAGACTTTATTTACCAAAGGTTAATGAAAACTATTTAATGCCTTATGTTCAATATAAGTTAATAACTCTTATAAATTAGTATTACAAAGAATAAAAAGCATGATTTTTTTAAATAATGCCTTTTTCTTGATAACTTTTTCTCCTCAAAACTGATCAATTGTCTAAACAAATAACTTTTATAAAATAAAATAATATGAACTTTATATTAAAATTGGACAATTTGGAAAAGAGAAATCATATTATTTATTATATAAAACTTTAACAGTCTACATTCAGTATTGGAAATTGAAAAATAATAATAAAAATAAAAAATAAAAAAAGATAATAAATAAAGAAAGATAATCGCTATAAAATAATTGCATTTAAATATCTGTGATCATTCCATCAATTTTTACAATACGCTTTGGAGCATAGAATTTGATCAAAATATTCTATTCTATATTAAATATTATAGCTGCAAAAACATAAATTGTCATTTTTATCTTATAAAATTTTAGAAAAGTATCTGCGTTTAGAAATTTAAGATATATAAAATATCAACTGAAAGAGTCCTATTCAGATATTCGTGTTGATTGCCATTTAACTTCAAATCATAGCTGAGCATTTTAGTTGATTTTAAAGGAACGAAGAAAATCAATGTGTAATAAATAAAAAAAAAGATTTATAAAAAGTTTTATGAAGTTCAAGTAATTTGCTTTGTAAGAAAGAGAAAACAAGAGATCAATTTTTATGAGAATGATTACCTCGAGAATTTCCTTTTATTCCAAATAAGAAGCTCCATATAAAAAAATGAAGTCTTTTGGGGCTGTAATGATGTTGGCGCTGAAATTGGAAAATGGCGGTTAGTCCCCGTTATTCGTATTTAACATCAGAAGGAGATGGCCTGCTTGGGGAATATTGACTGTGATTCGAAAGTAATTTATCCTACTTTTCAGCGCGCGTGCTGCTTATGAATTATGCATGCACAATCGGAAAGTTTGAATAAAAGCGCGCTCAAGGAATAGGCTGCGAACTATCGTTTTTCATTACATCACTGCACGAACCACCAGCCAAATTACAAACAAGACCATATTTCACGGAGCTTCTGTATTCTCTTATTTTCCCCAACATTTTGTTTATAATAAATGACAAAACTTATCTAAATTTCAGTTTTTTTTCTTCTTTTTACTGAGCATGTTTTCTTTGTTTGAGTAAATGGAATTATTTTTTGTGTCCGTTGGAGTTTTAGAAGCTCATTTTAAATGTTAATTTACGAAATTATATGAATTTTTATTTTCTGTCAACAATGATAAAAAAATCGACTTTATTTTGTAATAGAATAAATACAATTCACAGTTTTTGCTGCAGGTTATAAAATCATAAAAGTGTGGCATTTTTATCAGAAATCTTTACATAATATCGCTAAAGTGAAAAAACTAAATAGAAGAATGCCGTTACATAACGAAGTAGGTCAATGAAAGACTAAATAATTGATAATATTTTTTTAATATTCGGAACATACCGATACATGTCAGCGATATAAGATCTGGCTAGAATTGATACGAAATACTGAAAAATAGACAAGCAAAGAAGCGAACATAACAGCTTATGCCTATGCAATAAATGTTGTTGCGAGTATAAATAAAAATAACCTTATCAAACATCTTTTATGTTACTTTATTAATGATATTATTTTCTCGTTAAAAATGAGCTGTTTGTTTTCAGATCAGCAATTTATTTACATCTGCTTATTATTTTAGTTTCCTCCTGCTTTGATTCATGCAATTTTGATTTATTTAATACTAGCTGCCTTTGGCGACCAACTGGTTCGCTATGAGTAATGAGTTCTAAAATTTTCAATTAAATCACATAATCATTAGCCTTGAAGTAACTCCTTACATTGATTAGCCTGAAATTAATATTTTCTTTAAGATGATGGACTGAAAGTTCTAAAAGAACGCGTTTTCCTAATAATATTCTTTAATTTTATAAATCAGTCAGTTTTAATGATTGATTTGGAAGACTGAGCAACTTTAAAAAAAAGTAGCAACTTTTATTTAAAATGTTACTAAAAATATTTTGTAAAATATGGCTCACAGAGCAAAGTATGAAGAAATCTAAAACTCATTATTCAGAAATGCATTGTTTGACTCAAACTACATAAAATGGGATTATTTACTTCATTTAGATCAAATTAATAGTGTTAAACAATATATATGCATATTAATAATATTTTCAAATTGGCCATTGGAAAGGAATTTGAATGCATATCCTGTATAAATTCAATCCTGTATAAATAAAGATAATTTATTCAATTAATGATTTAAATATTGCAAACGATCATGGAATCCGATCATGGAAAACGATCATTAAAGAAAATATCACATTTTATATTTAATTTATTTTATCCAGTCACATGCTAAAAGTTTCATTTCTTCAGATTGAATTTGCGATGATAATTTTTTTTTAAATTTTGAACTTCCGTCAAAATGATGGCAACACGGTGATAAAACCTATTTTTTTCCCTTTGAGGTGCTCTTGCAGATTTTATAGAAACCTTAGCTTTGCATTTATTCTTTTAGAAACTATAACATTTTATAATGAAAAAATATTGAATTAATGATACAGATATTGCAAACGATAATAGAAATATGCCATTAAGTCGGGATTCCAATGCATATCCTGTCTAAATTTGTCAGGTTTACCGTAAAGAAGATTTATTGAATTAATTATTTAGATATTGCAAACGATCATAGAATCCTTTGCTTTGCATTTATTTTTTAAGAAAATATCACATTTTTTATTTCTTTTATTTTATCCAGTCACGTGATAAAAGTTACATTTCTTTAGATTTATTTTGCGATGATAGTTTTTTTTATTCGAACTTCCGGCATTCTTTTATTTTATCCAGTCACGTGCTAAAAACATTGTTAAAATATTTCTTTAAAAATTTGTTAAAACTAGAAGCTTGCATTACAAATTCAAAAAACTGATGCCGTTGGAAAGCTAATTTTTTTTATCTTTAAATTTATATAAAAATCATGTTTGTGCAATAATATTTTCGGAAGTTATAGCGGAAAAACGTCGAAATTTCGCTTAAATTTTAATTAATTCAAATTCTAATTAAAAATTCGAAAAAAGAGCTCCGAGGTGCACATTAACGACCTCCAAGGTATACATGTATCAAATTTGATAGCTGTAGGTCCAACGGTCTGCCCTGTAGAGCGTCAACACACACACACATTGAGCTATATTATAAGTATGGATTAATATACATATAATTTCATGCATATTATCTGATCAATATAATATACATGTTATATTGTATAAATCAAAATTATATTTCGGAAGAACAAAAAGAAAAAAAAAATCATTAATTTCAATTTATTTCCCACCAGTTTGGAGCAAAAGTGGTTCACATATGTTCGCCCAAGTAAAGAAGATTGTAGAGATTTTTCTGTTAGTGATTTTATTGAGAGATCCTCACAGATATTTGTCACGTGTCGATTTAGGAAAGAGAGATTTAGGTGCCTTTGAAAGGTATGCTGTAGTTCTTGAGGATTTTGATCTCTTCGTTTTGAGTGCAAGAATTCAAAGTCAGCAATTTTTTAAAGCGAGTGTAAGAAATAAATATGAAATTTTATTATTTATTGAATTTTTGACATTTTTTGACATACACATTTTTTCAACATTCTGGTATGTCTGTGACAAAGAATAAAAAGCGTTTTGAGATAGATAGATAAAAAAAAATTATGATCTTCATACCGAATTTATAGATTTCTCTTCAAATTTCGTTAAACATATACGCAGAAGTCCGGCTGTTCGAATGTAAGTTAAGGTATCCGACTACGTTCAAAGGAAAATGTTTGAAAAATTGAATTTTTTAGAAACTACTAATGGTTTTTATTGGCATTCTCAATAATAAACACTACAGTTAATAAATACAGTTAATTGAAAATATAATAAATTTTGAGAAATGGGAAAATTTGTAACAAATATTAAAAAATTGAACCAAAACGGTTTACACTCTACACAAAATTGTAATGCATCAATTCTATTTTTCTTTGCACATAAGTTTTAGAATACAACAATGAATGAAATGAACCAAAATCTAAGAAACATTTTGAAATACAAAGCACTTATGGGTAAAAATGTGCTCATTTATGAATTTTTACCATAAATTTGAAACTCAATTTTTCTAAAAACACTCATAAATGAAAAATATTTTTCACCAACAATAAAACATTTGGCTCATTTCATTGCCCATATCATTTAAAATACACGCTGAAATTTTTATGTAAATGCCGTGATTAGGTCTGGAGATATTATGTTAACGGTAGAGGATTCTAATAAAAATTAAAGTTTTGAGAAAATTGAAGCTAAAGACAAATTTTAGTTGAAAAATAAGCGACCCTGGCTGATAAGTCAGGCCTTCCTCTTAGAAAAGAAAAACTGTTTTGGGAATAAAAAAGTCGAAACTACAAGAAATAATAAGATTTTTTTTAAATCGCCAATATGGTCAATAACCAGTGTTTTTAACGTAGTCGGATACCTTAATCTGATAACTACAAAACAAACAGAACGAGATGGATTGTATTGGGTTCACATATTTAAGATCTACGGTGCAGACACCTGTCAAATTTTGAGTCAAATCTAAATAGGGATTGGTTCTCCTGCTGCACGTACTTTAAGGGCCATGGTAACCTCGTTGTTTGAGCATCAGTCTCGTAACCGAAAGGTAGCGAGTTCTGTCCTCGCCTTGGCCAAAGACCGCCATGTTGGCTAATGGTAGTTGGGCCACGTTAAATCTGTCATGACTACGAAGTCCTCTAAGTTCCCAAAACGAATTATGCCTCTGGGGTATAATGAATCAGGGATGTATCGGTCTCTTTTTTGGATCTAAATTCTGGCCTGCGGATGGATGAATGAGTTCGACCGCTTCCTAAAAAAGGGCTGTGTGTGTATGTTCGAGCAAATTCGTACCTTCACTTTAACGATAACTTTAACAATTCACTTTAACAACGAAAGGCGCCCACCTCTGGATTAATTCGAAAGAGCTCAACTCATTCAAGCTGTATGACCAAGTGGCATTAAACCCACCACCACCACATACTTTCACAAATATGTAAACAAAAAAAGCAGTGGTTATGAATAATAAATGCAGTGAATATGAATAAAAAAGTAGTGATTATGAATAAATAAAAGCAGTGATTAAAATATATCAAATTTGATGTAGTATTTTCTGTCTATATGCATTGATTACTATCAAGTTTCTGTTTCAATTTGTGTTACATATAAAACATAGATTGGATTTTTGGGTACTATTATTCACATACTAGAGATTAATCACCATAAATATCGCCAAATATCACATAATAGATTCATTAAAAGTGTTAAAATTTCGCCAGAGGTTAATATTTTGTAACTATTGTAAAATAATATCAAGGAATTCGTTGTCATTTATTCAAGAGTATGCGAGAAAGCTTTGAGCATATTATTCCTGTTATAAATATATTTTAAAAATTATTTTGAAGAATGCATGGAGAAATTTCATTTTATCCTTGGATGTAAAAAATATTTAAAAAATAAAAGTATTAATAAATCTACAGACATTAAATAAAACTACAGACCCCTTTAAAATTGACAGGAATGTTAACATTTTTCTTGAAATGCGCATAGCAAATATGGATTTGTGAATTAAAAATATTCTAAGTCTTAGGAGCATTTAAAATCAAAACCGCAAATGAAACTTTTTGGATATTTAAATAGAATAAATTTTCTTTAATAGGAAAATTTTTATTTACTGAGGAGTAAATATATATCAAAATTCTTTGAAATATCACTAAAATTAAACTCAAAGGATTTCAGATGAAAATAAAATGCCTTTTGGGTCCAAACCCTCAACAATTACGATATTCAAAGCATTTGCACTATTATTAAAACATCCATAATTACGAAAGAATAATTATTTCATTCAGATGTATTACATACTTTTTAATAATTTAATCTATAACTAGTAACTTACCCCAAAGCATTTTAATATCTCGTTAGAATTCAAATTTGATATTCCAAAAAGATCTTTAACTGAAATCTGGTCGTTTTAAGCTCATAATTAATGTACAGCTAATTGAGACTAAGTAGTATCGCATATTTTCATTAGGATGCCGAGAAATTTAAGCTTTAATTTCTGATAATTAAATTTTTGAGGAAGATAATTAAAATGATATTCCGATAAGTTAATTATATCTTCGATGAATGTTAAATCCGGCGCCTCCAGCAATTGGAATAATCTGACGTAGGTTGCTTTTCGAATTGAAAACCAAATTGAAAAATCTGATTTGTGATTTGTCTTAGCTTTTAGTTTGAGTCCAATCTTATTTAGTGTAATTAAAAGAGAATACATTGATATCTTGCGGGATGAGAAATATATGTTGTCTAATTGATCAAAATGCGTTATTTCAATTCACTTCATCAACCGCTTTTCAAGCACTGTTTTCCAATACCAAATTCAGATTCAACTCTCAAACAAATTATTGCATTTGTCCATTAACAATTTTCTTTCCCAACATACCAATGCATCTCTTTTACTGCAACAAATTTTATTCACCCGCTCAATTACTTTTACAACTCCTATTTATCCACACTCTCTCTTTCATATATATAAATCAAGTAAAAAGGAATACAATAGAATCAAAATTATAACAAAGAGAAAAAAATGCTGCCTGAAGACTTTTTCAAGAGTCACACTCAGGCAAGGATTCAAAATAAGGAATTTTTTCTGTGAGGAATCGTACAATGTCCAAAAGTAATGATCCCTCGGGACCCTAAAATTAAAGCCAAAGAGATATATCAATTTAATAGCAAAGACACAAAACAAACCGACATTAAAAGACATTAGCAAATAAAGCAAAAATGTATACAAAAATATATAAAATAAACGTACTTAAGAATATTCAACCAACAACCAATAATTAAAAACATTCAACCCAATAATTAAACAACAAAAAGGACAAAACATAACATTTTTTTTTCAAAATTTTTTTAATCTTGTTCGAATATGAAATAATTTTTAGTTTCCATCTCTATTTTTAGTTCTATTTCTTTAATTAGTTTCGCTTTCTCTTATATTGCTAATCTATCTATCAATATTATATATATATATATATATATATATATATATATATATATATATATATTAATTAACAAAATAAGATAACCTAATCAAAATAATCAATAGAAAAATCAATAGAAAAAAATAGTCAGTAAAAAATAGTCAATAAAAAAGGAATCCGGCCTGAAAACTTCGTCAGGAGCCACTTTCAAGCAAGGATTCTTAAACAGGGATTTTTTCTGTGAGGCGTCGATGTACAATGGCCAAAAGTACTGACGCCTCGTGGCCCGAAAAATCCCCCGAAGATGAAAGCAAATCAATACCAAATCAATAAAAAAAGAAATAAAAAATTTAAAAGAAAAATTTATTATAACAGTTATAGATAAATCGTCAAACAATTTCTGTTTTATGTGTAAGCACTATTATAAAGAACTTTTAATTAGTGAGTATAATTCCAATTCTACTTATAATTTGGTTAATTCTAATAAAAAAGAACTAGACAAAAGATTGTTAGCTTTCGCTAAAAAAATTAAAATTAAAACATGCTCTCTAAAGTATCCTTATTTGTTCCCCACTGTTAAATTTCACAAAAAACCAATTAAATTTAGATTCGTTACCTGTAGTACAGGCAGTTATAATTACTACATGGGGAAGCAATTTTTCAAATTCCTAAAAATTATCTTAAATAAAATTGAAGAAGAAGATTGTTTTGTCATTAATAATAACAAAAAGATTTTGGATTTCTTAAAAGATAACAAAATTTATAAAATTAATACTTTTGACTTTGAAAATTTATACTCCAACCTGCCCCATGAGAAATTAATAAATGTCTGTACTCATATATTATGAATATTTAAATGAAAATGTAATTAAGAAAAATGACTGGCTGGCTTTATGCAATTTTAATATTACCGAAAATTATATATTCAATGGTATTGATTTTTATAAACAGGTTAAAGGTATCCCAATGGGTACAGCTTTTTCAAGTGCTTTAGCTAACATTTTCCTTCATTATTACGAGAAAAAAATAATTAATAATTACTTAATAAACGGATGGCGATTTATTGATGATTTAATTTTGATTAACTTAGATAATACCAATATTGTTACTAACTGCTATCCTAAAGAATTAACTTTAAAAGAAACAAATAGTGATAATCTTGAAGCTACTTATCTGGATTTAAGGATCAAAATTGCTAATGAAAAAACAATAGTCGGTATTTATGATAAAAGAGACGAATTCAAATTTAATATAATTAAACTCTGTAATTATCACTCTAATCTTAACTCTAAAATTTTCAAAAATGTAATTTTCTCACAATTTAATAAAATTAAAACAATTTGTAATAACAAAATTTCTTTTATAAAAGCAACAAATAGTTTTATTAAAAATTTAAACAATAATGATTTTCCCAAAAACTACTGTAATATCAATATTTTAATAAAAAAGAAATAATGAAATATTAGTGAAATAGATGGCGCTAAAAAATCACATTTATGTTTAGTTGCACGGTGTTGTTGTTGTTGATAAGGAATGGCGGATACTAGCGGACAGGTCAGCGAGCTAATTTTCTTAATTTTGTCATTAATTATGATCTTTCTTATGTGGTTTTACCTTTTGTATATATATTTGTTTCATTTGTTGATGTTTTGCTTTGTTTTTGTCTTTTGCTGTTGGAATTGGTATGCCTCTTTTGCTTTCATCTTCGGGGGATTTTTCGGGAAACGAGGCGTCAGTACTTTTGGCCATTGCCCATCGACGCCTCACAGAAAAAATCCCTGTTTAAGAATCCTTGCTTGAAAGTGGCTCCTGACGAAGTTTTCAGGCCGGATTCCTTTTTTATTGACTATTTTTTACTGACTATTTTTTTCTATTGATTATTTTGATTAGGTTATCTTATTTTATTAATTAATTTATATTCATTTGCATTTTAGTTGTAGCTGCATTTGCGCTCTCTAAATACAATGATTGATTTAAAAACTTTTAATTCTTATAACTTGTTTAATCAGTATTGATTTTTAGTTCCGGTTCCGGTTTGGTTTCGTTGCCGTAGTTACTTCTGTTTCGTTTAAATAACTCTTTGAATTTAGTATTGTAGATTTATTTCATTATTTGGTTCTTATTCATTTACATTTCATTATTTGGTTCTTATTCATTTACCTTTCATTTTGTGAACTTTTGCGTGTAATTCTGAATTGAGTTTTAATTTCGATTTCGACCTAGTTGGGTTTCATTTTAATTTTGTTGATCAAGAAATGGATTTTGATTGTTTT
>JAPMOQ010052775.1:2243551-2254116 GCA_026543055.1 Argiope trifasciata | reverse complement strand
TGTGTGTGTGTGTGTGTGTGTGTGTGTGTGTGTGTGTGTGTGTGTATTAAAATGTTAGTAAAATTACTTTTTATTCATCCACTCAAGCTCAATTACATTTTTTAAACTTATTTTGTGTGACCCTTGATGATAATAATATTTATTTAAGTAGTGCTTCGTTCATTAAATGCAATGAATTTTGAATGCTTTAAATAGAGTTTTAGTAGATTGTAACGAAAATTTAAATATACAGACAGTATCTCAATCAGTAAAGTGAAGGATTTCAGCATTTTTCAAGTGAAGGTGAAGAATGCGAGTTGAAATTATAAATCTTGCGATAAGAAATTATACACAATACATATAGATATTTCATAAATTAGAAACGGAAAAAAAGAAACAGAATAAATAGTAACAAATAAAAATAATAGGGCAACACAATATATAAAAAAGGAGAATGAAAAATTGCAAGAAAATTTGCTTCCTATTTTGCCATTTAATATTCTGATTCTGTCATATATACACGTATATTTATATTAATTGTAATTATTTAATAAATATTACTAAAATAATTTTTTTAATACCTAAGTAATAATTAATTTTTTTTATTACTTTTTCTAAGTATATGTTACTATTACTTTTGCAGTTATTATTCGGAATATTAAAAGTGATTCTTTTTTTCTTATTCAAATTATTCTTCCTTTTCTTTACATTTTTTCTCTAAAATATCAAAAAACGGAAGAATTATTATATACATTCTCCTTGGGGGGGGGGGGTTCTCCTTTCGAAGAAAAAGATTTTGACACGGTAGTTAGTTCCCGCCTACTTGTAGAAGATAGAAATGGTGTGGGATCAGGTGCTCCCTACCGATAACAGAGCTTGACTCCTACAGGAAAGGTTATGTCGTGCCTGGTGATGCACTTCCGCTGCACCCAATCATTCAGATATTTCCCCGTGATTTCTTGTGAGTCGGATGAAAAATCCCGTTACATTCTTTAGATTTTTTGTCATCAAACGGGAAATCTGTTGATCTAAGTTATTTAATTTATATATTACTTGAGGGCTTCAAATTAATGTTAGATCTTTTTGTTAACACACTTCAAACTAGTGATATTTTATTTTATTTTATTTATTTATTTATCATCTTCAAATAAACCATCAGGGCTGTAAATGTATTCGGATCACATTTTTGATTCATTTTTAACACAAATCTGAAATAGTAATGTTTTAAAATCGCAATTTCAATCGTTTCATATGGCAAAGATATTCAAAGATAGATGAATTAATTATATGAATCACATTGAATGTCTGCGATCTGGACAGTATTTGAAATGTTCACAGTATCAGTAGAAATATGAAGCTTTCGAAAATATCTGACTTAAAATAAATATGATGGAATCTGAATGGAAATTTGAACGGATCAAAAATTTGTAGAAAGCAATTTTAAGACTTGAATGAATTCTGACAAAAATGACTCCTTAATTTTTGTTCCTAGTATTTTTATTTTCATCGTTTTTCTTAAAACATTCACTGCCACTACCTACATCTGATTTAGAAGCATCTCTCTAATGAGATAACACCTTCTTTGCTATCTTTTAACTGTAGAGAAGGTGTCATCTAATAACAGATGGTCAACCACATACTATTTATAACGCACAGGCGCGTCATTGCCAGTGAATGTGTTAAATGTCAATTGTGTCTGACTGATGTAATAAATATTTCGAGATTTCGAAACTAAAAGTAAAATTTATTGATGCTCAACTGCCTAAATTTTACAATTGTATTATGGTTAGAAAATACCCGATAATATACATTAAAAACATTTATTTATGTAAAAGCGAATGTTAACACTTATCAACACTTTAACTTGAAGAAGAATTTTTTTGCTATTTAGATGCAATAGGAGTAATATATGTTAAATGATGGCTTCCGGGTTTAATTGATAATTTCAGATTACGTCTAGATTGTCAAACTCCTCATACATAAGACGGCACCGATGTGACAGACGTGTCACGTAGATGTAACTATCAAATACATTTTAATTGAATGTTCACGTTTTAACTCGTATCGATTACAGTTTTTTAACTCATTATCATTGACTCAACAGGACTTGGTGGGTGAAGAAAATCACCCAAACATTTTTAAATTTTTAAAAACCATTGGCTTTTACATATATATATTTAACTATATCTTTTGCTACTTACTCGACATTTATTCATTGGATTTTTTAACAATTTTTTGCGAAAACCCTTATTGAAACTTTTATTTGGAAATTTTAAACTTTTGAGAACTTTTTATATTATCTAAATATGTGAACTTTTACTTTGTTTTAGACATTTTAATGTTTGGTTCTTTATATCTCGCAGGATTTCAAACCATGTTCTTGGCGCAGTTTTGGCCAAAGATGGCTCTTGCGCCAGAAAAATCCAATCAAAGTTATACATAAGACGCCCAAATAGTTGGCTATGGTTTGCAGTTTTTGCTGTTTATCCGAAGCTCCAAAACGATAAACAAGTACCAAATAATATTTACATAGAACAGAACAAGAGTATCAATTCAAAATACTAAAAATTATTTTGATTTTGATTTTACAAAGTCTGGACAAATTGATGACGAAAACTGCATTTTTTTTCTAGTTAAAGGTAAAGTAGAAGCAAAGGTTTAAAAATATTTTTTTTAATTTTACGGAAATGGAGTGCTTAGTTTTAAATATCATGAAGATTTCTTTGTATAAAACAGGCTCAGTCTGAATTGGAAAACTGAAACCTGGGAAAATATTCCAAAGATATGTAACTTTAAAAAGTGTATTCAGCTGAGGTATTATCTTTGGTTTCTGCGTTCGATTCAATAATGGACTCGGTAACTCAGAAGTTAAAAGGAAGTTCAAATTCCAGCGAATATAGAAAAATAATTTTCATATTAATGCCGAAAATAAGAACTATATATACATATGTGTGTGTTTTAAATAAGGTATTTAATACTTTTTAATAAAATTTATAAATTCATATAAATTTTAAAAATATTCAGTTATATCCGAAAAAGTGTTCTTCAGGTGAAGTTTTCACATACAACTACAAAAATTACTGATATTATCAAGTATGTTCCTATTTGAATACGACCTAAATGGAGGGAAAATAATTCAATTTTTTTTATTTCATGTTAATGCATCTTTTATTAATGGGATTATTAGTCACAAGTTACTGACAAGAATTCGACAAATACATTTTTACAAATTTTCTTTTCACCAAATATAACAACTTATGACTTTTTATTATTTTCATGGTCGTGACTGCTTATTCTTGGTTACCGTTTTGTGTGGATTAATATAGCACCAGAAAATTTGCTATAAATCCACGAGATTAATTGATGATGTTAGTAGACGAGTGTTGTTCTCCTAGAGATTACTTTGTAGGAGAGGTCAAGTATTGACCACTTTCTTTTTTATATATATTCGTACATACCCAGTCGTATGTATTCTCGACGATTAAATTCGTCATTTGCTAATGAAAACCGAGTATGCATTTCAGTCGTTTTCTTACTGGTACTGAAAATAGATTTCACGATGTTATTGGTTAGACGACATGCAAAATTTCATTTTTCTAACTTGTTACGCTTTTGAATCATCTTGGCTACGCTCTCTTATTTCTACTAATAAATACATTTAATCTTTCACCGGATTTGGTCAACTTTTGATAAACACCATTATTCAAATATAAATACAAAATTCGGTGTACTCTCCTTTAGCTTTCAGCATTTTTCGATCTTTGCGCTTGTATGTTCTGCGATAGACTGGCAGACAAACTTCTTTTTAACATATTTTATCCAAATTTCTCTACAAATATTTTATTTTTACACCTAGAGCACAGATTATGCATAATTTTTCCATTTTATTGAATTATTAATGTATCCGTCTACGTTCGAAGGAAAAATTTTGAAAAATTGGATTTTAAAAAATTACTTAAAATTAGCTTTTAGATGGATTGTCATTTATAATGCAGAATACTATAAATAGAACAAAATTATTTGAAAGTGTAATATATTTCGAGGAATAGGTAAAGTTTGAAGTAAACTTTAGTGAAACTGAACCAAAATGGCAATGTAGCAATCCTATTTTTCTTCATACAGAAATTATTGAATACAATGATGAATAAAATGAACAAAAATCTAAGAACAATTTTGAGATGCAAAGAAGTTATGAATAAAAATATACGTATATATTCATTTTTTTCGATAAATTAACAAATGAATTTTTCCAAAAACACCTATAAATTATAACTTATTTCATCAACAATAAAACTTTTCGTTCCTTTCATTACCCATATTATTTAAAACACGTGGTGAAATTTTTATGTAAATACCTCCATTAGATTTTGAGCTATCATGATAACAGTAGAGAATTTTTATGAAAAGTTTTGAGAAAACTGAAGTTAAAGACAACTTGTAGCTGAAAAATAAATGACTCTCGATGATAGATCAGGCCCTTCTTTTCCTAGAAAATATAAACTGTTTTGGAATGAGGAAAGTTTGAACTGCAAGAAATAACAAAAGCAACAACGAAAATGCGAATGTGGTCAGTTACCAGTGTGTTTAAACGTAGTCGGATACCTTGAGTTATCTCATTTTCAGTAGCAAAAACATTCCCAAACATTTCGAATTTAGAAAGGTACAAAACCACAGCATTCCGTGTCGAATTTTGTAAATATTATAGTACTTTCACCTTGAATTCTATGTTTTAGAGAAAATAAACAAATAAAAAATGCACATAAACCTTGCGTTTAAATGATCTTACTTTCTTTTTATCTTTGTAGTAAGTAAACAAACTAAAACATCATATTTGAAAACTACAAAACAAACCATGTTTAGAAATTTCAGCCAAGTATTCCTAAAGCAGAAACAGCTCCATCATCGATCAACTTTATAGCGATCTCGTTCCCTTTTTAGAGTGAAGTTATCTCCGTTCCTTTGTCTGTAGAGCGAAGAACTGCAAGATGTTGGGGGGTACATAAAAGTTCGTAAAATCGCCTTCCGGCATGCGACGTCTCGGGCCTTTTCAACGAGCCAGAACAACAACTCGTTGCGCCCCAAACGGCAGCAGAAATGAGTTTGCCATTTCTCTGTTTTCTGCTTTTATGGCCCTGCTTATTTCAAAGTTTCAAAATGTTTGCTTTCCTACTTTTGAGCCTCGTAAAATATGTGAGGCAGAAATGTGTTGCGTTGGCGATTTTGGCAAAGTGAGTCTTAAACATTTTCGGCGTTTGCATTGGACCAGGATATGGAGTGAGCCGGTTTAATATTGTTGGGAGAATTCTGCTGAGATGGCAACAGTTTTGTAGGGCTTTGGTGAAACTTAGAAGCAACAGATAAAATACGATTCTAAATTAAATATCGTTACGGATCTTCCGATGTCGCTGTTCTCTTTTAACCCTTTGCACTCGGAAAAAGTAATTCAATGCATAATTATTCACCTAATATAATAACTTGATTATTGTTCGAAATATATATGTTGTGAAATATATACCAGTGACTTCGTTAGTGTGGAAAGTTTGATGTGTATGTATAAAATGGTTTGATCAATTCCGTTTTTCCAATACCGTTTTGGGCTTTTCAGCTGATCTAGATATAGCTTGTCGCTCTGCTTTTTTAATACATCTAAATTCTGTTTGAGGATTCGACTCCTTACTTCTACTTACTCTTAAAGTCTGATCTTGATTACTCCTTTTCGAAAGATTAGATCTGCGATTTCCGGGATCATCAAGTAATATCAAAGGGATCAAAATATCCGGGATCCGCAATTTCCGGGATCAAAAATATCAAGTAATAACAAAGCAAAAAGATTAAAACTATCTTAAAAACAATGTACTTAAAACTATAAGCATATACGAAAAATATATAGTATAAACATACAATTTAACCAATTTTAAAATACACAACTAACCTAATAAACTATTTATTTACAGTGCGCACCTGAAATAAAATAAAACAGTAAATCAAGTCCGCGTTTCTTTAAAATCAATTCAAATCCATTTTATTTATTGATCAAGATTAAAATAGCTACAAAAATATTATAAACATAGCTTTTAAGTTTTTAATTTAAATGAAAACACAGTTGTGAACAATCACGCTTGAACTTTCAACACCAGTTAGCGTAACGTAAATACTTGACTTTCCTGCGACAGTTGGGGTGACGCAATGCAGATTAGAATTTTTTTTATTTCCTTTATTCTGTTTTCTTTTAATTTAAAAGCACCTCAGAATGAATCCGAAAGATCGATTCATTAACAATATTTAATTTTAAATTCATCGAACACTAATAATATACATATTATTGTTTTAAGTAGAATTTTCCTGGGAAATTAATTTACTTTTTTTCACTCAGTAGATAATTTTAATAATGAAAACTAAAACATCGAAATGACAAAATAAAACATCAAATGAATGGCGTTAACATCAGAGATCCGAGTGCAAACGCTTAACATTACTTTTGTTTCAGAAGGTAAATTTTTTTAGTAACTGATAAGTAATAGACTTAGCAAAATCCATATATAAAATATATTATGGGGAAATCTTAACATAAAGTATAATTGTCAAATGTAATAAAGCGTAACAACTATAAATTCAAAACGATAAAGAAAATCAAATAACCAATATCCACCCCTGCAACTGCTCCAATTTTGTAAATTTTTATTTTATTTCAAAGTCTTTAATCTTTGTCATCAATGTTGGCATAATGTCATCAATGCCAACCCTCAGTGCTCTCCAGTTTCGAAAGGAATCGAAACAATTCAACTTTATTAAAATTCATTCTATATGAGAAAAAAAATATAAATCCTCTATGGAATCCCCCAGTCAAACCATCTGAAGAGATTTTTCTAATTTTTATTTCAAATGAAAACTCATTACTCCTAAATATATTATCTAACGTTCTTCGCCCTCCATTAGATATCTTAAAAATTAACATTATAACAGACCCAACATTAATAACCAGACTTATGAAACCTACTTTATAGGTAGATTAATGTTTATTGCATTTATAAATTTATATTTCCTACATATCTTACAAGTTAAAATGTTCTGCATTTATTATACAAGTAAAATTTTAAATAGCTTTAGTTTAGTTTAGTTATATTAGCGTCCCGTTCAAAAGAACACGAGGGCTATTTTGGAACGGACCTCGTCATTTGGAGCCACGGTCAGATGACGAGGGCGACACCTGAACTGGTACTCCCCCCCCCCTTTCCACACCACACCAGCAGGTAGACGAAATTTAAAATAGCACTTTAATTTGACTTAATAAGATGTAGTTCAAAATTGATTTACATTAAAATTATATGAATACTGTCCGCCTTCGCTGACCAAATTTTGTCTGACCTTCATTTAAGTATTTATTTAGCAAGTAAAAATATAAATTTGCAATTAATAAACTATTGATTTACGATTAATGGCATATCTAAAAGCATGACGCTTTCATATGAAACAAAAATTGTTAAAACTAGACCAATGATTCCGGTTGGGATTTTCCGGGTGGGATTTCGGGCATTAACAGCTTATTTTTGAAATATAGATATCAGTCATATAACTGGTTGCTAAAGGTACTTGTTGGGCGCTGTTATTGCTTTATTTGTTTGTTATTGCCTAACCTGCGATATTTCTTATATTTGCCTTTTATATATTATAAAAGGCAAATTTAAGAAATATTGCAGGTTAGGCAATAAGAAATAAATAAAGCAATGACAGACCAATTATATTTCAAGGACATTAATTATCAGTGCATTTATCGTGATTAAATGCTATGTTATGTACACAAAATTATTTAAAACGGATGAAAGAATATAGATATTTCAAAGAAGTTGCAGCATCTATATCTGATATCTTTTATTTCTCGTATTCATATTCTGTAATTGTAAATAAAAGAAAAAAAAATTAAACCTTCAAATTGTATTTGGGTAAATCCAAAGTTGCTATTGTTTTTTTTTTCAAAGTGAAGAGGACTGTAGAAAAGTATCTAAAATATGAGCCGAATTTAAAATACCCGAATATACCTTTCATATATTCGGAAATGGAAAATCATTCAGTATTATTATTTCTACAATTTTTTGGGCTAATCACGAATACAGCTGGTATTCAATTTTAGATGGAAAGAAATCATTTGGCGGACATAACCTTCGTTTGATTTTGAAACTGAGTTCCGCTCAGATTTAAGAAGTCCTTTCATCATTAAAATAAATTACATAAATACACAATACATCCATGCAGAATAGAATATAAAAAAATTATAAATTGTGAAATCCAAGAAAAATTTGAAATAATAAAACAATAATAAGCCAATATATGAAATTTAAAACAAGCAGAAAGGGAATTAATTACAAAACCATAGTGAATTCCTTTTTGCGGTAACTCATTCAAAAAAATTAATGAATGTGTTTATATAAATCTAGATTTAGATAAAACTGAAAAAATGGTCTTTGATTTGATTTTTTATGTAATCTTTTCCATCCCAAATGTCAGGTACTAGCTGAAAGCCCTAATGCAGGGGTAGGCAACGCGGCGCCCCCGATCGATTTTAAATGCGCCCTCGCTGGACTAATGTAAATGTATGATAGCCAGAGCGATTTACTTACTCTTGTCAAACGGCGATATACAGCAGGTAGTCAGTTGAGTTTAGGACTGTGCATAGATTAGCAGTTTGCTAACCTTGAGTGTATCTAATAACAAGCACTTATTTTTTGTTAGTTTGTGACCGTATTTGAAATAGACCACGGGTAGACCGTACATTTAAAACTACCAAGTACCAACTACTTCACTTTTTGAAGAATTTAAAAATAAACAGGAAATAGTTTAAAACTATAAACACGTAGCAATTATCAGCACAAACTATTACTAGAAGAATTGAAGTAATTACGGAGAATTTGAAGGCAGAATTAGCAAATGATATGGAAAATTGTATTTTCTTTTCGCTACAGATGAATGAATCGACAGACGTGACAAATATATCACAATTAGCAATTTGCGTGAAGATGGTATTTTCTGATTTTACAACAAAAGAAGAATTCCTTAAAGTTCTGCCATTAAACGGAAGCACCAGAGGAAAAGATTTCTTTTCTACTTCTAAAAAGTATATAACAGATGTAAAATTACCTGTACAAAAGTTATCATCAATTACAACAGACGGGGCACCAGCGATGACTGGTAAGAAAAAAAGATTTATTGCCTTATGTAGACAGGATTCCTTATTCCCAAAATTTATTTCTTATCATTGCCTCATACATCAGGAAATGTTATGCGCAAAAACAATCGGTTTTCAACACGTATTTACGATTGTAACAAAAATAATTAATTTTATAAGACCGGAAGCTATGCAACACAGATTGTTTAAATTACTTTTAGAAGATGAGGGCGTTAAGTTCACAGATATTCTTTTACATACTGAAGTGAGGTGGCTGAGAAGAGGTAAAATACTTGAGTGGTTTATCATGCTTTTGCCACAAATAAAGGAATTTATTGCATCAAGAGGCGAATTTTACGAGCAATTAAAAAATATGGATTGGCTAATCGACCTCGGATTTCTGATAGACATAACGGCAAAGTTGAATGAATTGAATTTAAAAATACAAGGAAAAAATCACCATATCGCTGACATGATTAGTGCAGTAAATGCATTCAAATGCAAGTTAGTGTTGTTGAAATCCCATCTATTGAAAAAATCATTATCACATTTCCCAAATATAAAATATACTGTTGAGAGTTTAAATCTGAATAATAAAAATTTTACTGCTACATCATATTTAGAAATTATAGATAAGCTAATAGAAGAGTTTTCTTCTAGATTTGAAGATTTTGCAGCATTAGAACCCGTTCTAAGATTTTTCATAAATCCATTCAATGTTACTGAAGATGATGTCCTTGAAATAGTTTCAGTGTATTTCGAGCTTCATAATATCGAAGGCCTAGAATTAGAAATAATAAACTTGCAAAGTGATATTGTTTTAAAAGCGCATAGTAATGATAAAATGTTTTGGAATTTAGTTGATGAAAATAAGTATCCTATTTTAAGAAAATGAGAGTTAAAAATTTATTCATATTGTGCAACAACATACAATTGCGAGTCTTTGTTCTCTAATATGAAATTTGAAAATTGAAAATCTAATAGTGAAATCAAAATACCGAACAAAGCTTAATGACTCACATTTAGATAATTGTTTAAGGACCAGGAACTCCAAATATATCCTCAATTATAAAAAAATTAGCTGAAAATATGGACACCCAAGTTTCAAACTGCATTATATGTATCATTATGTATGACACCAACAAAATAAAGTTATAAAAAATATTTTTTAATGCCTATTTATACCTGTTGATTATCTGTAAAATATGCACCCTTTGTGATTTTCAAATTTAGTATTGCGCCTTTAAGGACAAGCAGGAAGCCGACCCCTGCACTAATGTAATGTATCCAGTTATCAGCGTGTCATGTTTCCCTTAACATTACACAACGGCTACAGGGAGAGCATAAAAATGAAATTTAAAAGGATGAATGTAAACAGCTAAAAAGAAATTATATATATATATATATATATATATATATATATATA
>JAPMOQ010052775.1:2150398-2236618 GCA_026543055.1 Argiope trifasciata | reverse complement strand
GTCTGTTAATATCGTGTCGGTCCTCCTTTTGCCCGGCGAAGTGCAACAACTCGACGTGTCATGGAGTCCACAAGTCGTTGGAAGTCCTCTGCAGGAATATTGAGCCATGCTGTCTGTATAGACGTCCATAATTGTGAAAGTGTGGATGGTGCAGGAGTTTGGGCACGAACGGACCTTTCGGTGATGTCCCATAAATGCTCGATGGGATTCATATCGGGCGATATAGGTGGCCAGATCATGCGCTGGAATTGTCCGGAATGTTCTTCTAACCAATCGCGAACAGTTCTGGCCCGGTGACATGGGGCATTGTCATCCATAAAACTCCCATCGTTGTGTGGGTACGTGAAGTCCATGAATTGCTGCAAGTGATCTGCAAGCAGCTGAACATAACCATTTCCAGTCAATGATCGGTTCAGTTGCACCAGAGGACCGAGTCCATGCCATGTAAAAACAGCCCACAACATTATGCAGCCACCACCAGCTTGAACAGTGCATTGCTGACAGTTTGGTTCCATGGCTTCGTGGGGTCTGCGCCACACTCGAACTCTACCATCAGCTCGTAACAACTGAAATCGTGACTATGCTCACGAGCCCAGGAGAATCGCTGCAGGCATTGTCGTGCTGTCAGTAAAGGCACTCGAGTCGGTCTTCTGCTGTCATAGCCCAAGGAAGACAAATTTCGCCACACAGTCCTATCGGACACGTCCCTCGTACGTCCCACATGGATTCCTGCAGTTATTTGACGAAGTGTTGTGTGTCTATTTACATTGACCATTCTACACAGGCGGTCTCGGTCGTTAAGTGCAGGTGGTCGCCCACTGCGCTGTCCATGATGGGATGGGATACCTGAAATTTCATACCCTCGGCACACTCTTGATACTGTGGATCTCGGAATGTTGAATTCACTAATGATATCCGCAATGGAATGACCCATGCGTCTAGCTCCAACTAACATTCCACGTTCAAAGTCTGTTAATTCTCGTCGTGCCGCCATAAATCACGAAAAACCTGTTCATATGAATAACTTGAACACAAATGAAAGCCCTGGAAAACGAACTGCGCATTTATTCTTTTTCGCTGCGATACTACTGCCATCTGTATATTTGCATATTGCTATCCCATGACTTTTGTCCCTTCAGTGTGTAAATAAATAAATAAATAAATATATATATATATATATATACACGGAAGAGCCATTACATTATGACCACCCTGCTAATAACATGTAGGACCACCTTTAGCCCTCAAAACTGCTCGCACTCGCCGTGGCGTTGATTCCACAAGGAGCTGATAGGTAGTCTGAGGTATCTGGTACCAAGCAACTGGTCCTGAAATTCTCTCACATTGCGAGGGGGTAGTGTGGCAGCACAAATTTGGTTTTCCAAGTAGGACCACAAATTCTCTATTGGATTAATGTCAGGTGAGTTTGGGGGCCAAGACATGACTTGAAAGTCACTGGAATGTTCCTCGAACCAATCCATGACGATTCGACCCTTATGACATGGTGCATTATCCGGTTGGTACACGCCATCCCCCGCAGGAAACACTGTTGCCATGTATGGGTGAACCTGGTCTGCAACCATGTTCACGTACCTTCCAGACGTCAAGGATTGTTCTGTGGGGATTATGGGTCCTAATGTGCTCCATGAAAACATTGCCCACACAATAATACCCCTATCACCGGCTTGTCTCCGTCCACCTGTGCATCCGGGAGCAAGGGATTCATTTGGAAATCGGCGTATTCTCACACGCCCGTCGAGGTGATGGACCAGAAAACGTGATTCATCGGACCATGCAACCTTCTTCCATTCCTCTGGTGTCCAATTCCGATGTTTCTTGGCCCATAGCAGAGGCATCTGGCGATGACGTTCCGTTAGTACAGGGACATGCTTCGGCCTCCGTCAGCGTAGGCCCATACGCAGCAATATACACTGCACAGTGTGTTGAGAAACACTGCCTGGGTCACCACTGTTGTAGCTGGTGGTGATTTCGGCTGTTGTAGCCCTTCGGTCACGGCGAACAATGCGTAGCAATCTCCGCTCTTCTCTGGAATCAATGCGCCGTGGACGACACATTTTTGGCCGGCGACTTGCCGTTTCACCATCCCTGCACCACCTTTGATATGTGCTCACAACAACTGCACATGAACAGCCCACTAAATGCGCCGTTTCTGATATTGATGTTCCAAGTCGCCGAGCCATAACGATTTGACCTTTATCAAAGTCTGATAAATCCGCTGCTTTTTCCATTATGTCTCTAATAGCACTATGTTTAGAAAGACACTGCATACCCGTTTTATATACTCCAATATCAACCACGCACGCGCAGTGGTTCTGCTCCTGGGCGAGCCCGTTCTCATTGATGGAGGGTGGTCATAATGTAATGGCTTTTCGGTGTATATATATATATATATATATATATATATATATATATATATATATATGCCCAAATGCCAAATATGCCTTGTTTTGTCAGATATATTTCTCTTGATTCTTCTTCAGGTTTAGATCCAGCATATAAAGTACTTGAGATAATAAACTTAAAATAAAACCTCCGTATCTTTTAATATTTTAGATTCTATTTATTTATTTACATTTTTCATAAGGAAATATAATTTAGATTGGAAATTTTAGTTTTTACAATATATTTATGGATTTCTTTTGTTAATATTTATAAATGGTGTTTTATATAGAAATGAAACCATTTTGATTTTATTAAAAGCCTTTAGAAAAAAATTTTTAATGACTGAAAATATATCGAATATCTTTTATGGGCATATTTTATCTACAAAAGTGATACCAGAAAAATATAAATCGTTGAATATTTTTTGTAAAATTCTATGCTTGTAAAGATAAACATACGCATTAGAATACGTTTTTAAGATTGATATTACTAAAATCCTTCATAATTTTATAGTGAGCTTGTTTGGAGTAAAATAACAAAATTTAAATATTTTATAAGCAATCAGAATATAACACATTCTGAATGTTTCTAAGATTCCATGAATTTTCTGGGAAACTCTTCTGACGTTTCAACAAATTGCTTTTTAAAAAAACTTAATTTTTTGTATTTATTCTTTAATTTTAAGAAATATGAAATGATTTAATCTTCATTTTCTGTTTCCGAATAAGTTATAATCAATAATTTTATACATTTTAGTGCATAATTTATTATTGAAAAGCATTTTAAAAATCATAATTTAAAATTATTTTGTTTACAATTGTTTTAAATAGTAATTTCCAGGAAACAGATGATGCAAAAAGTTAGACTGTCATAGGGGATAGATATTTTGAGTTAACTACAGCTCTAGATGGAGTTATCTATTCATTTCAAGAGCTGTACTCTGCTACTCTGATTCTTACACCGTTCATCTAACTTTTCTTTTTAATTTCTGATAAAATTTATGAAAATAGTACGAATTAAACTATTTCTATAATACTAAGGCAATTCTATTTTAAAAGAAAATCCATGGGCATTTTCTTTTTGTCCAGTGCAATGTTTTTCTTTTCCAGTGCAATAAGCATTTTATAATAAAGTATTTTAACTCCTTGCACTTTATTGTCTCCAGTTAGGCACTATTCAAGACGATACATAATTTTGCCACCTGATTTTTAAAAATTTTATTTGCCTTAAATACCCACAGCGTGGTAAGAAGATATAGACTAATTTTTATGGGAAATTCAAATTAAAGCAATTATATAAAATATTTTCTGAGTAATAAGCAAATCCTTATATTATGTGAATAATAATGCATCGGATTACTTTTACTGCAAATGGTTAAATATCATCATAAAATGGTTTCCTTACTAAAAATTAGAAATTTTAAATTTCGAATGCCAGTCATTAATGCGAAGAATATCATCAAAATTTGGCATGTAATCGGAAATATGTACACATAATTTTTGAGATATTTTTCAATCTAATACTTTCCTCCATATTATTTTCTAACAAAAATAAAAATCCAATCCTGAAATATTCCTCTGTCTCTGTTTTTTTCCTGAAATTTTCACATATAGATTTCTCCGTTTGTCCTCACAACGACTCTTGTCCTTTTTTTTTTCTGCAACGAATAATGGTGCTTCATATTTCAGGAGGGAAAAATTATCGAAGACAGGAAAAAATGCAGAGTTTTGGTTCTTCCAATATAAATTCTAAGTGAAAATCTCAGACAGAAAGATAAACAACAGGAAAAGAAAGATAAAGCATATAACTGTCTCCATCCCTGTAGATTGGTGGGGGACAGAAAAAATTTCAATCAAACCCAATAGCTGCAAATCGGATTCTTCAACCACTCTGATGTCCTGCCTTCACCCTTTTCAAACTATTCACTGATTCTACAATTTCCTCCAACTCTATGAGCTCGATACGGATTTCCTACGATGACCTTTTTTTCTTTTATCTTCCCGCCAGCGGATACCTTTGTATGGGAACATTCTATCCTTCCACATTTTTTTCTTCTATCTCTTCTTCACGCAGACGATATTGAGAGGAAAAAGCAATTCTCAAAGATAGGAGATCTGGAGGCAACCAACTCGGATTTCGGGACCAGAATCTAAAATCTTGATTTAAGGGAGATATTGCTTTTTCTTCCCTGTAACCGTCACGGTAAAAAATAAAAATAAAAGTGGTCAAGCTGTTAAGCAGTGAAAAGATTCGAATATAGAACAGATATTTTTTATCCTTCCAAGCACTTTTGTGATTAGTGAAAAAATCTGAAATATGTTATGCGATTGCATTATGCAAATCTGGCTGAAAAATCTGAACAATTGATATTTTCCAGATCTAAAAACAAAGTTTCACGAATATGAGCTGATAAGACATTTTTCACTTTCTATCGGAAGAAATAAACTTGGTTATTTTTTCTTCCCAAAATTCCCTTTGACCATGCTATATATATATATATATTCAATTTTTATTTACTTATTTATTTTTGTCGCAGAGCTCATTCAGTTATTTTTGATTTAAAAACCTCAAATATTTTGTGATATATACAGAACAAAAGTAAAGCTTATTGTTATTAACTTGTTGAATCTATTGATCAAAATATAGTTTTAAAATTTTAATCGTTTTTTCTTGAAATAATCAACACATAAAAAAATATTTACTCTCTCCCCAATAATTTGTTACAAATTATTCGGATTCTATTTATATCATGGTTGCTTTTTCTATTAATATACTTTTTAGAAATGTTTGGATTTCTGCATTGGCTAATAAGAAAAATAATAAAAAAAAACTGTTAATTCGCTTATTTCATTTTTTTTTAAATCTTACTCGCAATAAATTATAATATTGAAATCGTTGTACAAAACATACTTACTTCGAAAAAATTAAGAATAAGAAGTTATATTTATATTGTAGAGCTTTAAAAAAGTACATAAATAAGAAATAATGTAATAGGCAAAAAAAAATCTCAAGATTATGATAAATGGCCATGACAAGTTCGAAAATTTAATTTTTAGAATCAAGGAATTGTTGCATAACAGTTTCTTGCATTTCAATTCCAGAACTAAACGAAATTATTTATACAAAAATTCAGGTTATTATCTGATTTGGACCAACCCGGGAAAAAAAAACCTTGAAAAAAAAGTAAAATAATCATGGCTTTTGCCTGCTGTAATTTTTTAAAAAAAATTCATTCCATGTATTCCATTTGAAGCTTTTCGAGAGTATAGAAATGAAAATAGCTTTATGTTGCCTGAATCAGCAAATAATTTATATTTGAAAATTTAATATATTTATCTGTTGAATAATACATGTTAATATCTAATAATATCTGTTACCTGTTTAATATACTTATATGTAATACTCATATTTATTTTAAAACACAGTGATTTCAAAAGAAAAAAAATGTATCAGTATAATTTAAAATTTATATTTTTTTCGAAAATCACTGATTTTATTCCTTCTCACGAAATTAACCATGTTTTTGTATCAAGATGAAGGATCTGAAATTCAGATCAATCAAATAAAAAAGATAACATAGAAATAATTGATTTATCATATATAATTAACAGTGATTTCGAAAGTTATCAAATAAATAGGAATAAATTATCCTGTGGCAATATTTTGGATCTGAAATTAGATCGATTATATACGATAGATCATATACAATTAAGATATCAATCTAATAGAATTAACAGTTATTTCGAAAATTAGTTTTAATTTCATTTACGTGCTGTAGATTTAGTAAAAATGCTGAATTCAAGCCATACATTTATATTTTTTATCGATTTTTCCCCTGCCTCACGCCAGGCATTTACAGTCTTACTAATGTTGATAATTTTAAAGTGTGACAGAGTTAAATATTTATTGGAGAATATCCGAGATATTTTAGAGGAAACTATTTCCATTGGAGTGTGTGTGTGTTTTGTTTTCATTGTCAATCAAGACAGGGAAAGCAGAATTAAAGTCGATTCATTGAAGATATGGGCACGACATATTTCATTTTATGTGTGTGTGTGTAAATCAAAAAGCTAAAAAATGTCTGGATAGTTCGACCACTTGTGCTGGAAAGAAATGCCATGAAATGCTTCCGTCACAAAATCGCCTACGACATTTTATAATCCCGGCTCAGTCACAGTATTAAAATTGATGTCAACGATTCGTCTAACGCAATGGAATTCTAGAACACAATCTAATGTGAAAATTAATTCATTTATAAGATGTATATTTTTTTCCCAATTTCTATAAAGTATTGTTTTCTCTACGTGGCCTCATTAGGAGTTACAATTGGATGCTTTCCTATGAATCTTTTGCCAGCGGGTTAATCAAAAGACGCATTCTCGCATGATGAATTTCCTTCCTTTTGAATTCAGTTGAAGAGTATGAAATTCTAATTAAGCTGGAAAAAGCTGTTAAGAGCGAACACTGAATTATTCAGTGACGAGGATTATTTGCCTCATAAGGGAATATTTAAATTAGGATCCTTAAATGCTCCTCTGAGTGATACGGGGGAGAAGTCTAGTTAATACGGTGTTTCATTGCATGATGTTTTTGTTGCGAAGTTATATTGCTGAAGATATTTTATAATTTTATGTTTCAACAAATTTTGGTATATACAGGAAAGACATTACTTTGTAGTTAGAGAACAATATATGTAAGCCCATAACAGTCCAAATAAACACAGTCACGTCTTAAACTGTTTGTGTACCATTCTACTAAAAACACATGAAAGAATCAAAAATCACTTTGCATATTATTTAAGGGACAATGGAATCTCTCAAACAAATAATTTAAGACTTTCTAAATTATTTAAAAAAGCAATTAAATGATATGATAGCTAAAGGTTACATGAAGAAGGCAAGTGGTTCTCAAATTCATTTGAACTTTTAAACAGTTTTTTTTTCTATCTCAAAACAAGAATGTGCATTTAAGTTGTTAATCATATTTCAAAAAACTTCAGTTCGAATTGTTTGAATTTGGACGATTATCTAATATGTTAGATTAATTATTAATTAATCTAAAATTATCTTCTTATTATTAATATTAAGATTAATAATTTAGATTAATTATTTTAGATATCGTGGTAAACAGATCGTAACTAATGAAATGTCATGCACGAATAATAATGTTAATACGAACGCTATGTTAACTATTAATTTTTTATCAAAAAATTATTTTTTTTTCTAAAAATTATCATTAGAAATGAAATTCGATGATCCACTCTCAAAAGCAAATCATGCAAGTAGGTAAAATGGTGTTAGATATGCCTAGTTGTTGATTTATCTCTTTACTGTTACTAAATCAATAATGCAAACTAGCAGGATAAAAAAATAAGTGTTTGATAAGTACATTAAAATTGGAGTTAGAAGTTGGATTTTAATGGCATAAGAACCGAACCTGACCATTTTGCAACTAAAATATGATCCTGTAATTTTGCTTTCCCGCACATATAGTGTCATCATATTATATAATGATTTACATTAATCTGTATTGGATAGTACCCAGCTGTCGCATCAGAGATCCCAGAGCTTAGCACCCATTCGGGAAAGAATTCGGCTACTTTGGTGACAAAAGGGATAATACCGGAAACATCAAGGACTTTCTCGATCCCTCCATTAGAAACTGAGAATACGTCCAGATAAGCCCTGATTGGTCCTGAAACTTCTAATCCCACCTCCCGGCCACTATAAAAAGCCCAGCACTTTTCAAGCTGGTTCGTTAATTCTGTAGTCCTGTTGAGCGGTAGATGTAAATTGAGGGATCGGGAAGCACCATGAGACTATTGAATCAACCACGGAGTGCTGAATTGATGTGTGCCGTATTCTGGCGTCGTAGTGTGAAGTTGTGTGAAGTAATGAGTCGGCAGCTAAAGTAAGAAGAGACAGATGAGAAACTCAGCCGTATTGTACAGGCCGTAGAGCAAGCCTCCGAGGATTCCCTCTGCTATTGAATCCTGTTTCACTTCTTTGTGTGTTGTGGACGTTGCAATTTCTGGATTACTATGTGTGGGCTACTGTCTGCTGTAGAATACTGCTGTGTACTGTCCTGTGCGTTCGTCTAGCTGTATATAGTTGCCGTCTTAGTTTTGTCCTGTATCTCTGTAAATAAACGTCACCGTTGTGACTTTCTACTATAGGACTGCCGATTTGAGTTTTTCACACCATACATCCCACTACACGAAACCGAAGGATAGTGAAATCCGTAACAATATGTTAAATATATAGGCATAAGAAGTCATTACGATAAAGTGGAATCATCTCATTTATTACTACATTATATTGAATGAAGAAATTCTTAAATGGGTTCTCGTCGACAACTCTTGGAAATTAATGTTACATTGTTTCTCTCGCACTTCTAATTCTGTTTAAAACATCTAAGATTTTGACATATAAGACCTGACTCTCTTTCAAGACTGGAATTTTGTGTGTCTCATCGTAGTTTTACCAAAAGCCAACGTTGAAAATGTCTTTAATCTCTGAACAGGTAGCCTCTTGAAGCCACTGATTCAATCATCATTAAATTGAATGCAAAAGTTACCTTATTATTTAAATCATTTTGTGGAGTATTGAAAGAGTAGTATTGAAAATTCAAATTTTAATTTAAAAATGTAAGTAGCGGAATGTATCATTAAGCTTCATCCTAGCACGTGAGCATATGAGGGAATTATTACAAAGTAGTTGGCTGAAACCTACTTGCGAAATGTTTCTCCATCGTACAAGAATCTTGACTCGTGAGCTTTCTTAAATAACAAACGACTCGTTGATACATCAGCATACTGTCTTTTACATGAATTCAAGAACCTTATTTCTCACAATTTATTGATTCCAAATTTGTGTTAATTCTTAAATAACTTTTGAATAGCTTTAAATATTTTTTTTTGAAAATTAGAGTAATTGTTGAAAGCCAATGAAGGATTTTAATTTTTTATAAGACATGATTAATTCTAGGAGAAGGAAAGCAGTCTTGTACCATATGCAGCTATTCAAGTTAATGAATACCAGATTTCCCATTGTCTTCTTGCATTGGATTTTGAAAACTGAATTAAAGTTAGTGGTAAATTGAATAATTCTGATTTATCTTTTATGCAAAACATATTATTTTATCAAGAGCTCGTGTTAAGCTATAATAATCATCTATGCAAAATTCACTTTAAATATTTTCCTGTTGAAATACAGATCCTCAAACAATATGGCAAAGTATGGTAAACTGGTGGAAGAAATCTGAATGACACTATTGTAAGTAGTTATTTTATTGTAAATTGTGATTATTCAAATTATAATCCACAGTTTTTAGTTCAAAAAGAATAAGTGACTTACTCGAAGGATGTGCTTATATTTTAGTTTTACACTTTAATATTATTGTGGTATAATTTTGCGATCTTTCCTTTAGTGATCTCAAAAATATTTTCTAATGTTTCAAAACTTTGGATAATTCATCGATTTTTTTGCTTTGAAAAAGTTTTAGACTTAACAACCCACTATTTTATATCTCCCCTTAAACGATTTATGTCAAGACGCGATAAATCTCAGGCATTTAAGTAGATAGTGATTGTAAATTCTTCGGTTGGCATCATGAATTGAAACGTTTATTCAGGCTTGCTAGCTATCCGCATAATCATCACCTGGGCTCTGAGAAAATTCAATGGAATTTTATTTTCCCTGTTTCTGCATATTTCGAAGGCATCTGGGAAGCAAAAGTTAAATCGCTTAAATTTCAATTGTGTTCAATAGTCAATTCGTGATTTAGTTGCTGAATGAGAAAAACATCAAAAATTATTCTTACCTATCAACTTGCCAGTTCATCTATTTTTTCACATGAAAATAAATTTTCTGAGAATATCGGAATAAACAACATTTAACTTATGAAAGAAAATTGTGTCCTTATTTATTTGATAGATCAGTATTTTTAATATATATTGTCGTATAGATAAACTGTGTTGTTAACTAAAGTCAAAGACAATTTTCGCTAATCTCATGACAAGACTTTAGGCAAGGAACCAAACCTGGCATCTGGTTTTATTCACAAGATTAAATGACTCGGATCTTCAAGATTTAGAAAGATACAGAAATTATAAGAACTTTCAAGAAAAACGAAAAATAACAAGGTGAATCAATAAAAAACAATTTTTAGTAACTATATTGCTGTCAGATATGAATTTGCGAACTGTCATTTCATAGCATTCTACTGCTGAGCCATTATATCCAAGTTAGAACAAGTTCCACGGCAGTATATTTTCGCATATAACGATAATTTTAATAGATGAAAATGCCACGTAAATAATATATATCAAACAGCATAAAGTGTATATCCAGATAAAAAATTATAATTGATGAATGAATGCTTCATAATGTTCCACAAATTACATTTATTAATATTTGCTAATTTAAAATATAAAGCATTTCATAAGAAGATTTTATTTCATGATAAATTGTTTACATTCTCTGAATATCTAATACAAAAAAAACAAAATTTTAATATTTATTTTTAATGATTTATAACCTAAAATGTCAGGAATATTCGAAGATGATAATCGTAAAGGCCATGAATAATTTATCCGAAAAGCGTTTAGAATGGATGTGATATTAAATAAATAATTTCCCTTTCTTTAAAAATTCCAGAATGTAAATGAGGACTTGAGTTCAATGATTGAAGAGATTAATAATAAATTCGTACGGTGTTGCCAAACAAATTCTTCCCATATATCTTATCTGAATATTTAATATTGAATATTTTTAACGCTATGCAAAAAGCACTCTATGATTCCTACAGAAATGCGGAAAAATGATGAATTTTTATGAAGAAATATCTAAATCGAGTTTCTTATAGGCTTATATTTCACTTTTAATTGTCTGATCTGGAAGATTTTTTCACTTGAAAAAGGAGCTTAACTTTGCTCTCATATCTCTATTTTCTTCCAATAGTCGAAACAGACTAATTTCATTACATCTAAATTTATACAATTTATGGCTTATAATATTTCAAACTTTTAATTAAACTATAAAAATTTAGTTTAAAGAAAAGAATTTTAGAGATTTATTTTATTCCAATCACATGTTAAACAAATTAAAATTGGAATTATCTCTTGAAAGATTTTTTTAATATTTTCTTAAGAATTGTAAATTATTTTATCACTAATAATTTATCTGAACTAGATTCACAAAAAATTATTCATTTGTGATGCTGGATTTATATAAGAAATTTATTTATGGTGATGGATTTATAAAAAAATATTTATAGAGATATATTTATAGAAAATTTGTTATGAAGTTAGGTTTAGAGAAAATTAATTATGCACTTAGATTCAGAAAAAAAAATTATGGGGTTTAATTTATAGATAATTTTTATGGTGGTAAATTTATAGAAAATTATTTATGGCGCTGGATTTATAGTAAAATATTTATGAAACTAGATTTGTAGAAAATTATTTATGAAGCTCTGAAAAAGATTTATAGAAAACTATTTAAGGAGCTAGATTTATAGAAAATTAATTATATCACAAAATTTATATTAAACTATTTATGAAGATAACTTTCTAAAAATTGCTGTACATGTCACAATTTCTTTTTATAAAACGTAAAATTTCAACAAAAATTATAATTCTCTTACAAAGTTTTTTTTCGATAGATTACATCAGATCTACAGTCTGAAAATTGATATTACAATCCCATGGCAGAGATGCATGTCACCAAATAACTAATTTCTCAGTGTAAATTAATGTTCCACATCCTACGGTTTTTTAAACAATAGACATAGATTACAAAGAAAAAATGGCAAGATTCCTTTTATAATTGAATATACCCATTGATATACTTTATTATAATAAAGATGTCTCTAGAAAATGATTTCTTCCTTCAAATTTATCTATTATTATGTCTTCATTTATAAAAATATACAAATTGGTACTTTTAAAAGAAATTTTCGTTTTATATAAACATACTTTCTTTTAATCATTTGATTTTCATAAAATGTGTCTCACGACATATTATTTTAAATTGCAATATACGTTTTCCTTTTACACAAATGTGAAGTTCAGTTTTTGTTGAAGGTAAAGTAAAAAGTAATTCTCCCAAAAAAGATATAACTTGAGAATACAAATCATATCCATTAGTAGAAACAACTTATATGAATATTTCCTTTATTCTTTAATGAAAATATTCGTTGCCTAACAGTGCTCTAACAAGTCATTTAGTTGTAATAGAAAAAACCATTTTAAATACTACTGTCTTGAAATAAATAAAAAATTAACATTTTACATGAAAAATCAAGGTATATCTACTAATGTGAGCATCTTTTTTATGTTTCAGCCTTGAAAAAGGATTAAGATTTCAAAAAAATTAAAAAGGAAGAAAGAAAATTCTTGCTTGTAATCTTTATTTACTTTTATATAATTATTATCTTTTACTGATTCTTGGTTGAATGAATACGTAACTTATTATTTTTCTCCACCGTTTTAAGCTTCTTTAGTCTTTACATACTAATGTAGTCTTTACATACTATCAAAGAATATAAAAGATTCAAAGAATAATTTAAAAAGTGGTAATATTTTGATCTTCATTTTTAAAATTTTTAATTTAGAATATTTATTTCGGTTTACATTATTTAACAACTATTTTACTAATATGTTTACAATTTCAACGCAAAAGTATTAAAATCGTAATATTATAAATAAAATTATGTTCATAATAATTTATTAGTTTACAACAAACAATAAAGAAAGCCGAATTACTAAAGCCAATTTTGGAAGATTGTATTGCTTCACGTTCAATATAAAAATAAAGAGAAATGCATGGCAAAATGAAATTTGCGAAAAAATAAATTACAATATGATTTTCAGGAAAAAATGATTAGACAATATTCCTGATTTAGAATATATTGTCTAAAAACATAAACTATCAATTTTGAAGTAATTATATTTTAAGTTATTAAATTTATATTATTTATATTTTTTACGTTAACATTAGGTATTCACGTAACACAAACACAATAAAGAGAACAAACTTTTAGATCATTACTTCATTATCAATAAAATTTTAATTTTATAAGTTTGATTTCATATTCATTGGGATGTATCTTAAATCAGATTAGTGACGACTATATTTCGTCGTTGAAAAATTATTTGTAATAGCCCCTCTTTTCCAATTATTAACTATAATTCTATTTTATAAATTACGAGCAATTAAACGATATAATCTTTTAAAGGTTAAATGCTTTTTATCGTTTTGTCTCTGGAGATAATAAATTAATGTTCAAAACATTCTTATCAACTTAGGCATTAGGTTATTCTTAAAATAAAACCTTTATCGTTTCTTGTCTCAATAACGGTTTTGCTGCTAACTGTGTAGGATCAGACCCGTTTTGTTACAGATAACACCAGATGACCTCATATCTCCACAGTAATATCTCTCATCGGATTTTATCTACAAGCATTTAGATGTCTCTTTAAATTCATCTTGATGAACACCGTTCATTGTCCATCAATTTGGGAACATGAAAACGATTCACCTTGATGTAAGATTTTTTATATGTGAAGAATACAGGCTTTCATTTGTTTCAAAACGAGTGAAAAGTCACTAAAGACAAGATAAACAATGGAAAAGAACATAAAAGTGTTTAAAATTCTGCTATCTCTTTAAAATGACGAAGGAATTGATCAAGACGAGGAAAAATTGCTATCAGATAGCAGCAAATCGGGTTCTTCAGCCATTCTTCAGCCTATCTCCCTCAACCCACAAAGAAGAATTCACTGATTCAACAGTTTCCTCCAACTCTATGAGTTCGATGGGGTTTCTTACGATTCTCTTTTCATTTATCTGTCCCACAAGAGATAAGGTTGTAGAGACGAACGGTTTAACTTTTTTTTTCATCTTTCCCAAGCATTGACAATATTGGAAGAGAAAAGTAGTGCTCTTAGATAGGGTATCTAGGGAAAAGTAACAACAACTTCAAAACTCGAATTTCAAACCTTGATTTAAAGAAAATATTCTGCAGTTTCATCTCTCTGCTTCTCAGTAAATGTCCCACAGAAAAGCGAAAGGGTGGTCGAGATAAAGAAGGGTAAAACAAAACTGCAAAAATGGAACATTTAACTTTGTATTA
The DNA here is from genome assembly GCA_026543055.1 of Argiope trifasciata. Classification (NCBI taxonomy): domain Eukaryota; kingdom Metazoa; phylum Arthropoda; class Arachnida; order Araneae; family Araneidae; genus Argiope; species Argiope trifasciata. Next base: position 2,222,080 of record JAPMOQ010052775.1, on the reverse strand, counting down.
GCAATATATGTTATCTGTCAACATTTGGGATAATTTCAAAACTTCCATAAGCAAATTAGATTTAAAAAATTAGCCTTAGAAGACCAGACTATGATCAAAGTTTAAATAAATCTAAATATGATGGAAAGTCAATACATAAAGAGACATTTGAAAAAAGCTGCATTTATAGTAATGATAGTAAATAGAAACATACGATATTTTTCTTTATGAGCTCCCTGGACCACAAAGTACTTCTGGCAACGTTTCACAAATGTTTCTCGGTTCCGTGGAGAAGAAAGGGTTTTTCTGTTACATCTGTAACCAACTTTGCACCGCATCAAAAACTTTTGAATCTGCATCGATGCAAATCTTTCTCCACTTAGCGCTTTCTTCAGTGGCCCAAACATATAAAGATCGTTTGGAGCCAGATCTAAAGTGTATGGTGGATGTCACAACTCTTCGTATCCTTAATTTTTTCTGCCAGCTATTGAGCAGAATATGGCCGAGCTTTATCTTTCTGCAGGATGAAGACCTTGCATGATATGAAAGTATAAAACAAATAATGAACTTTTCATTTAGTTTGACGAAACTATAAATCTAATTTTTGATTTTGAGTTTTAATGCCACAATATTTACTTACAAGCATCAAATTCAGATCACGCAGAACTTGTATTTATGGTAACAACAACTACAATGTTTTTTAGATATAAGTAAGAATTATATATTTTTATCCTAAAAAGTAATAAAAGAATTTAATATATATATTTGACAAGAAATTGTTGTAGAACTCACACATACAGAAAATCAGCAGCGTTGACAATCATAAATCTGATGGAAAAATCTTATAAGCGCTTAAATTTTAAAAATTATAACGACAAAAATTTACACGAAAACGACAAAAATTAATTCACACCATATATTTAAAGCCGACTGTGACAAAGTATATTGAAAACCTTAGGATAAGAGTCGGCCTTCTCCTCAAAGGGGTCTGAGCGCAAGAATATGGGGCTAAGTGTGGGACCTAGTGTGGGGCCCTAATTTTTTGTGAAATGAAATGAAAATAAAAACACTAACACATATTACTAATGCATATTTATTTAATGCGTGATTTTAATTTTGCTAATACATCAATTACTTCGGAAAAATTTAAATGTGTTGCAATTTCTTTTTTGATGCTTAATACAGCATGTGTGTTTAAATGTTCTGAGCACATGCGTGACCGATGATAATTTTTATTAATCTTAATATGCTGAAACCGGGCTCAGCACTTGCTGTAGTTACTGGCAATGTAAAGAAACGTTTTAGCATCTGGAAATAACACAGTATAATTCTTATTTAATATGTAATGCAATATCTTGTGCATTATTTACATCTCTTTCATTCAAAATCAAATCCCGTAACAAACAAATTTCTCTGATAAGGTTTTCATATACATCTGTGTTATAAAACTTTACAAAGTTTTTGGAACATTTCTCTAATTCATATTTTTCTAAAATTGTTATATCAGTGACCGGTCTGAAATCAGATATACTATTTCGTACATTTTTATATATCTCTTCTATTTCTACAATTACAGTATCGATATTAAAATATGTCTAATTTCCTCTACAAGATTTCTTTTATAAATTCGGAACCTAATATTTTCCTTTTTCGAATCCATTTTCCAGGTAAGTTTTCAAATTTTGTGCTAGCACTTTTACTTAGACGAAAAATATGTTAGTTTGTTCTTCAATTTTGGATTTCAATTTTAATTTGACTAAATTTTAAGCAGAGGCAAAAACTTTAATGGAAAAAAATAATAACGATTTCTGCTTGAAAGAGTTTAATGACAGTGTCAATTTTGGATAATGTTGTAAACAATACTGTTTAGCATAAAAAGTGAAATTTCTTGCATCTAATAAAGTTTTAGTTTAGTATATCGCTGTATTATCATTACCTACTCATTTAAACAATAATAAATTCTTCCAATCACACTGTCTATGCACCTAATTTTGACTTCTTAACGAGAATCACGTATTGGCTTAGGAGTAACATTTAAATTATTTGCAGAATTTCTCATTGCAGAGAATAAGCAATATAAACGTTCTAATATCCCAAAAAGTTTTTCAATATATAAACTACTGCAAGTGGCATTACAAATTAATAAATTAAAGGAATTTGTTACAAATTAATAAATTAAAATAACATAAATTGCATGCGAATACAGAAAAGGTATTCTAGATTGCAGTCCTTTTCCTTTCATGTAACTATCGTTGTCCTATGTTTGCCCTCTACAATTCATTTCTAAATCAAGTTCGCTAACTCTTTCCTATAATGTTACTAAAAAAATTAAAAATACTATAGAATTCTATTAATTCATGCGGAAAATAATTCTTAGTTATGCCTGATTGCAACACGCCGAATAATCAAGACGTAAATAATACTTTTTTTTTCTTGGTGATTTCTGGGTGAAGATTTAGAGTTGAAAGAGGATTGCACAAGAGAGGTTTGATAACTTTGGAATGTTTGATAGTTTAATCTATTGGTGTAAAAGACAGGCAGTCTTATTGTTATTATTTTTGCTGCTTTTAGCTGTTTAATGTATGGCTCTTAACTGTGAATTAAAATATTCAAAGTATTAAATCCTTTATTCTTCATTTGACTACAGTGTTACTTTTAAATCAACATATATAATTGCCTTCTTCCATTTAAAGTAAAATATATTATTAAACTCTCAACATTTTCAATAATTTATGGATGAATACTTTAAAAATATTTTTAATAGAATACACTCCATATAACATTATAAAAATTTAAGCGTCTACTTTGAAATCATTCAAGTAAACTATGTAATTTTTCTATTTTTACCCAGTGAATTACGTTTTGATATGGAATGCAATGTCTAAAAACTTACTTTTGAGAAATTGATGAGTTATTTAGCATAAAAGCATTAAAAACGAATTTAAAATTCTAAGAAATTATTTCCATTTTCAAAGAAAATCCTAAGACGAAAAGAATTCCGAATTTCGGTAAAATGATGAAATGAATAATTTATGCTTGCGGTGTAACCCAAAAAATTTAATTCCACCAAAGGTTAACTTCCATATTTAACTAAAATGTATTGTATTAAATCAATAAAATGAAGGAATATACAATTCCCATTGAAATGTAAAAATGAAATGAAATTTTGTGACGAACAATCCAAATGGATTCATTTTGTCTAGTAAAAATGATATTTCATATAATTTTTTTAAAGCTTTGAAGTTATATTTCCTTCATTTCTGTTTAATTTTCTCCTTTTTCAGGTATTTTCGCTCTATCGATTTTCTACCTTGAAGTCTTTTAATACATAAGATGGAAAAAATCCGTCTGGTTTAGTGCTCCGAAATTATTCCAGTAAATAGTTGATAAAAGAATACTTTTAACTTAAAATTTATTTCTGTAAATATTTCTACTTGATACTAATAGGAAAAATATAAGATCTTATATACTTAAATGAATTAAGATATTGAATTTCATATGAGGAATAAGGTTTAATATCCATCATAATATCGATCTTTCAGTTGAAAATTCGATTATACAAATATTTAATCGAATTTGAAATCCGAGATAAATATTATATATAATCCACTTTTGAAAATTGATTAACTTTTTCTAAAAAAGGTTAAAAAAGAACGCTTCGCACTAATCTTACGGATTGGATAAACAATTACGCTTCATTTTATCATTCTAATTTCGTAAAAGCAGAAACAAGAAAATAAATCACTATAGCATCACGTTTACACATGGTCAGTTAATAGATGGCCAGTAGGCAGCGCATGCGCAGAAAGAGACTGATTTATGTTTGCCACAATTTTATAATATCGATTCAAGCTTTCCATACTTGGCTATACATTGTCGTTTTGGCGTCCCTCAATCTTTCAAAGCGTATCATACGAAAATGATGATATTTAAGCAAAGAAACAGTTTGAAACAAAGAAAAAATTTCAACATACCTAATTTTGGATAACTATAGAAAAAATGGCAAAGGAAGTGAAAAGGAAAACATAGCTTTGCCATCAGAAAAAGTAAAAAGCCAAAAATGTCGGAATGAATCCATGTTTTGTGAAAGTGAAAAGGCCTAGGCAAACGAGAGAAGGACAAGGAAATTAAAAGCTTTATTGCAAGCAGTGCCAAGCAGTTTAAAAAACATAAGAAACCTTTTATGATTTTTATTAGAAAATCTGATTTCTTGATAAACCGTATTATTCCATGGATAAGGATTACTGAATTAGATCAGCTCATCCAGAAAACAGTTAATTAAAATATCTGGGAAAAAATAAATTTTAATCGCTGTTTAAAATCAAAATGCAATTTCCAAATAAACTTCTCCAAAACTTTGAAGAAATATTACGGAATTTTAAGTTAGATGCATTGATTCTATTTTTAATTTTTAGTATTTTTCTCGAAAAGGGAATTTTAAATTATTTTTTATCTAAATATTTAGCGAATTAAATCAGAAATAAAACAATATTTTTTTTGAACAACAATTATTTGTTGGTTTAAAAGTTGAAAAATCTTTTTTCTACTATCATTAGAAAGATCATTAGAAATGAGGCAAATTAGAGCAAAAATTCGTTTGAAAACAATACAAAGCATTAAACAAAAATATTAAATATTAAAATTAAAAATTTAAATTAATTGCAAATCACGATTTACAGACAACGAATTTGTAAGATTAGTTATGAATTTCATAATTATGAATCGTTGCTAAGAAGATATTGATGATATTGCTAAGTTTTAAAAAAGGATTCAAATTAATATTGAACAGTTTTATCAAAACTATGTGCATTAGAAATTAATTTCTATCTTAAAATCTATTTTTACTAAGTCCAAAGAAATTTTGATTTGAATCACATTATATATGAAAAGGGTCAGGATCCGAATAAGATATCATACTATCATGGCATTGTACCTCCATTTTACTCATATTTTACTTTCTCGTGTCTTAAATGTAATGTAGTGAATGCCAATCAGTTTTCAAATATGAATCAGAAATTATTAACTGCATGCTGAAAACCGTATCTGACGTAATCAAGATGCATTACAATTTAAATTCTATTTTCTTATACCTTCTTTCTGCTCGAAAACAGTACATATGCGCAATAAGTCGAAATTCAACTTAAAGGCCAAATTTTTTTTTCGTTTTAATATTTAAAAACAAATTTGTTATTCTTTGTGATTGGAATGCAACTTTCGTCATCAAAACATTATAACATAAAACATGAAGCATAACATTGCCAAAGATCCTTCAAAATACTTGGAATTTCGATACTCAAACTTTTGACAAATTTCCCTATTTCAGATTTCTCGAGTCCAATAAATGCATTTTAAAATTATATTTGTCTTTCTGCCAAAACAATAACTCAGAACTGCTCCTTTGAGCTACCTGAATGCAATCTAGCATGCAGTTTCTATACCAGGTTTGCAGATTTCTCTTAAGTTTTTAGCATAATGTGTTCAGAGGGAAAATGTTCTGTTACTGCAATACATGTGACTAAGATATTATAAAACATAATGAATTAGATTTAAAAATTAAGTTCTAAATCTTGAATCTAAAGTGTGGATCCCCATTTAAATTTTGAATGAAATTAGTTAAATGTTATCTGCATTTCTTCATGCATGTACGCGGAAAAATTCATAAATACAAGAGTTTAAAATAAATAAAAAATTGTAAAGTGAACTTATTACTAAAAATTTCATTCTTCATTAAATTTGTGTTTCTACAAGTTTTAAAAAACTGTCATAAATGTATATAAAGATTTTTTTTGCAATGCTTAGAATTGTGATGAATTCTGAACCAAACTTTTGAACACTCTTAGTACTCAAGGCCTAGCACAAATTTTATCTTTTATGTTTCGAATTCTGAGGGAGGCTGGAGGGTAGTAAGTTCGATATATAATTGGTAGGGAAAAGGGAATATGATAAACGGAATTAATTTCATGCATACTTTTCTTGCTTATTTAGTAAAGAAAATGTTTAAATAAGGACATATAATATCAGATAATATTCCTTAACTTCTTTTTGCGCACAACCGACCACCCCTCCACCACTGAATGTAGCAGTATCGACAGGATTTGTGATCGACTGCTGAATAAGTATTGCCCAACCTTAACACTGACCGAACAGTCAAACTAGCATTCCTTTCGGAGTAGCAAATAGCTGTCTTTCTTCCCATCCGCACACTCATAAACAGTTGGAATAAAACTATCCATCTTTAACATCATATCCTTTAGGGTTTTGAGATGACCCGGTACTATCAGTACTGTACTTAAATCAGTATTGATAATCTTCAGGTCATTTCTTAACTCTAAGATCTCCAAACATTCCATCAAATAGTGGTAAACCGTACCCATTTCTCCACAAATGCATTTATTTTCCTGCGTTCTCCCAAATCTTTGGAAATATGCAGGAAATCTCCCATGTCCAGATATTATTTGGATTATAAGTATTCCTTAGCTCTTAACTACCATCCATAAAGCAAAAACGTGATGCATTAATTCCGTTTAGCATTGAAAGAAAACGAATTATTCAAAGGCAAAATTATTCTTCTCTATCCATCTCAAAAATATAGTGTATAAACATATAAACACACAAGACTGTACTATACATAATGGACATGTGTCTCAATTTCCACAGCTGCACTTGACATTTTTAACACATATGGGAAATAGCATATTTATATTTGTATATAATGTAATAGAAAGAATAGACATCAATGAATGTTCTTGCAGAATATATTGTTCAAAAACAGTTACTAGAATATAGTTTAAAGAACAATACAAATCTCTGTCACAAGGAATTCAATTTGAAAATAGAAATGTAAAATTATTTGGAGCATTCGAAAGTTAAAAGTACGATTGGGCATGAAATAGAATGAATTCGAAATGCACTTTTAAAAGGCTCTCAGAATTTTACAAAGAAATTTACTTATTGCTTCAAAAATGTTTCATGTTTCGAAAACTCATTTCGAATAGTTCGCATTATTTTTCATACACAAAGTGTAGTTATTATTTTAATGGATATGTTTTGGAAAATGTCAGATATGTTGTAATAAAAGATATTATTTCCTTGCAATAGAATATTTTCGGATTTCTTTACATTATACAGAAAAAGCAGTTTTTCAAAACTACACAAGAGATTTTTATAGTCTATTTAGAAATTGTTTATTGATTTCGATTGAAGTACTTTATTAAACCAGCTAGATTTGATGCACCAAAACTTTTTCATAAGTTTAAGGTGTGACTTTTTAAAGGTGTTATTCTCCTAAAGTAAAAATTTTGAAACTTTAAAAAGACTGTAAAAGCAACGAGTGTCCGCATTACCATTTTCACTATCTCACTCATGAACAATTTGTGTTTCGTACATCCATAAAGAAAGTTGAATATGAATTTCGGATGTTTCTTTTCAACTGATTGATACTAAAATTGGATCCTTACCTACTATTTCAAAAAAAAAAAAAGTACAAAATTTCTCAGCATTGTCGTGTTTTTGAATTATTGCATTTAATCAGATGAAATTACAGTCCGATGGACAATTAATCTTTTAATGAATTGGATTCAAAATTTGACAATAAGCTAAATTTTAGATACTAGCCAGTATGCCACATTTGTTTACATCTATCTTCTTTTTTCGTCGTAATCATTTTCACTTATCCTTGTGCAATCAGACATAGAAATTTCTTTTGAATGAGTTCTGTTCATTTAAAAGAAATCTACTAATTTAGTAAAAAGCCAGCATGCCAAATTTTATCCGTCTAGCTCAAAGGGACTTTAAATTACTTTGCATGAAATGAGTAGATTCGTCAAATTGGGAAATGCCTTTTTTGATGATTACTTTTTTTCTATATTTAATTTTTTATCTATTTGCCCTTGTTAGTTGTAAATGTTAGACGAACAATAACGTCTAGAATTTCGACATGTACAAAAATGACTTTTGAAATGGCATTTTTCAGTCTCTCGCTCTAAAAGTTTTCTTTATGTGAGAAACATTTTGATTACGAAAGACATATTTTCGTTGTTAAATGAGGTAAAATTCTCCCTTCGTCCTATTTTACAGTAGAATTATTTTTAAACAGACATACATTCAGCAAATTAAAAATCCTTAATTATTGATCTCAATGTGAAAAAAACTTTTTCCAATTATCCGTTTAGTTAAATGATCTTGAAAATGTGCATTATTATTTAGATATTTATTTTTAGAAACTAAGCATTTTTGAAAAATTAGATATTTATTTTTATATTTAGTGCAATTTCTTACGGCACCAGACTTTTATTATTAAGATTTGGAATAGTGAATATTTTTATATTTATCAAGAAAAAAAAAAGAAAAGAAATTGAAATGTTCTATAGTAACTTGCAAGTAACCATGTGAAAACATTTATTTCTTAAGTCATATGAAAAATCCGACAGAAAAGCATCATATTATCCCATGTCTCCTATTTCGCAATCACTAACATATAGGAAGGGGATAATTTTTGACCATCTCAAAATCAATCTAGTTCTAATTTTTTTTCTTGAATACAGAATTTTTGTTATCGTTAAAATACTTGACTATCAGATTACGCATGCATAGATTTTTAGAGAACGATTGTTTTCCATTTCTCCTCCCCTCCCATCTTGAAATTGTTCGAACTCTAAAAACTTTATCTCAAAGTCAGATTTATCCTCCAAAAAATCTGATTTAAACTGGTTTGGAATCATAACGTTACTATTGTATTGGACAATTATCAATTTGTAGCAAATAATGTTTCTTTTTCACCTTAAAATCGTTCGAGCTCTAAAATTTCTTTTGCCTGTTAGAAAAATTGCACACACACACATAAATATATATTTGTTTGTTTGTTTGTCAAGTATGAAATAAAACAAAAAATGCACATAATTGAATTCAATTTTTTTCCAATAAAAACTTTTTTATTTTTAATCAAAGTATGCTCCCACATTATCGATACACTTTAGCCATCTTAGATGTAACTCATTTATTCCCTTGCTGTAGAAGCCTGGATTACAGGAGTCAATGAACTCTTGAAAAGCCATTTTGACAGCCTGTGTGGAATTGAATATTTTTCCATATAAAAAATTGTTTAAATTTTGAAAGAAATGATAGTCAGTGGGGGCAAGATCTGGCAAGTACGGTGGCTGATAGAATTTCCATCTTCAATTCCTGTAGCTTCAACACGGTCATTCATGCAGCTTGTGGTCGAGAGTTGCCGTGAAGGAAAATTGGAATCATCCGATTGATTAATTTTGGCTGATTAATCGCAAAATTTCTCATCATTTCGTCTAGTTGATAACAATATTAGGGTATGGGATTGGCTGGAATTGTGCCAAAACTTCATAACCTAGTTTGTGGTGATAACTTAATAAGCCAGTAACAGCCGTTCGGCAAACACAATTGCTAGTGTCTAGTGGCTGTTATTGGCTTATTAAGTTATCACTACAATACTCCCCTGCCAGTGAGTCTGTAGAGAGATGAACGATTCTATAGCGGCAAGCGTTATAGCAAGCGAGGAGATCTGTTGTGTCAATCGAATCTGACAACTTTGGTTGTTGCGCCAAGTGAATCTGACTCCAGATTAAAAGGTTGCATGTTCAAATCAAGCCCGAGTCACCAACGTGGCGATATAGTTATCTGGAATTGAGCCAATGTGGAGTTTGAATTCCGCCAAGGATCAAACCTGTTATGTTTGGGTTTGAAGTCGCGTAACTTAACCATACTATAAAAGCCATCGCTAGTGTCTAGTGATTGTTACTGGTTTTTTAAGTTATCACCACAAATAGACATCTGCTGTGATCGATCGGCCAGGTTCCATAAAGCTGTGGCGGATAACACTTGAGTCAGACTCCAAACAGTGACCCTCAGATTTTTCTGGAGGATGTCTCTTTTAGGATAGCGTTTTGGTGGTTCATCTTCATCCAACTATCGCTAAGAACGCTTATGATTATCAAACATGAACCATTTTTCATCCCACGCAACGATTTAATTGAGAAATGGCTCGGCTTTGTTGCGAGAAAGAAGACAAAGACATGCTTCGAGTTTTCGTTCCTTCTGTCCATCAATCAATTCATGCGGTATCCGCTTGTCCAGCTTTTTTTACTTTACCGATTTGTGCCAAATTCGTCTAGATTGTTTGATTCTATACATTGTATATTAATGATAATTCACATGCACTTTGGCTGGAATTCGCATCCACACTGGCTTTCAGGAGGCCACTATCCACTTGAGTTTTCGGTCAATCAATTGGTTCTTTAAACAGGTCGAAATCTCTCGAACGAAATTTCTTAAACCAACTGGCGACAGTCGCCACTTGAATGCCGAACACACTGTTGATATTGGCGACTGCCTGCCGTGTCGTGGTTTCCCCTTAAAAATCATACTTCATCAACACACGAATGAATTTCACTGGTTTTCATAGTCTCAAATTTTTTAAACTTAAATACGCGTTAGAAGGAGGTAAATATGTAACTTTCACAAGAAAACAAATTATACCAAAATAGTGCATCTAAATGAGGTTATGTGCAATTGAAATAAATGACATGAACTTTGCTCTATTTCATACTTTATATATATATATATATATATATATATATATATATATATATAAATATATATATATATATATATATATATACTTTTTGTTGGCCATAAGTCGCCAAATTCAAAACCTTTTTTAACCTTTTCCAATAACCCTAAAATAGGAAAATGTATAAAGTAATGTATGTATTAAAAACTATAAATTGCCAATTTTCTACTTATACATTTTTAAGCTTCAAAAACTCCAAAACAAAACAACATCTTGATAAAAAAATTCTACGTAATGATTTAAGATTTCCAAAAGTTGCTTGAAATTCCCATTAAATGATAAATTTAGACTGATGAAGAAATTTTATAAAATATTTATTACATTTTATCATAATGATAAATAGGAAGTAAAATATTCTTAAGGCTAGTAAAATGATTGATTGATAAGAAAATGACAGATTACATAATTTAGAAAATTATATTACATAAATTTCACAATAGTCAAACTGTTTTTTTTTTTTTGCACACCAGTTAGCTTCTTTCATCGTTATTTTTTTAACTATTTAACATTAACTAACGCAATATTTCATCCAGGAATTTTCAATAATCAAAAATTGCTCGAAGAAAAGAACTGTCTCTTTCATATTCGAATGCTTCCCTTCTTATCGTTTTGACCATCCCTTCCCTGAGACGGTTAGAGAGCGAAAAGGAAGAAATATCTTTCTTATATCAAGACTTTAGATTCTTGTCTCAAATTCTACGTGGTTTCCTTTCGATCTCCTATCTGCGAGAATTGCCTTTCCTCCCAATATCGTCTGCTAGCCGGAGAGATAAAAGAGAAAAAGTGGCTGGGATCGAAGGTTCCAACAAAGGTATCCGTAGGTAGAGCGGGGAGGGGGGCTGAAAGAAAAAGAATACTGTTGGAAATCCGTATAGAGCTCATAGAGTTGGTGGAAACTTTAGAATCAGCTGATACTTTCTTTTTGCTAGGTTGTGTGGATGGTTGGGAAAGTGTGTCCATGAACAGAGTTGGTGAAGAATCCGATTTGATGCCATCGGGTTTGACTGAAATTGTTTTGCTCTTGCAAGAATTTAGCTCATGTTAGCTCCACACGGTTTTTTCGTTGTTGATCTTTTTTTCTTTTCTTTTTTTGCGATATTTTTAGCTTCGTCTGAAGGGAGTAAAAACAAGTAAAAGGGGACCGAAAAATGAGGGAAAATTTAACAACAAATAGGAATTCATTATACTTCATTTTAACAGAAAAGAGCAATGGAATACATTGAACTATAGAGATACAAGCATAGATTGTTGTCTGGTCGAAATGGTAAAAAAAAATGTCTAATTTGTTTTAAAATATGAACAAGAAGATAATTTACTAATTAAAAATATTTAGTTTTTTTTTGTCTTTATTTATACAAAAGTTTTGAAAATTATAATAATCTCATAAGTATTTATATCACTAAGTATTTAGCATAAAAGTATTTAACATTACTAAGTTTTTAACTTAAAATTATTTAACACCACTAAGTATTTAACACCACTAAGTATTTAACATCAGTAAGTATTTAACATAAAATTATTTAACACCAATAAGTATTTAACATCACTAAGTATTTAACATAAAAGTATTTGACATCACTAATTGGACATTAATATAAATTACGAACCACTGTGAAAGCATTGCCAATTGGCAGTATTCGTTTTCACTTTTGAACTGGCATGCGTGATTGGTTGTGAATTTTCCAAAGATTGATTTTTATTCCGGAATTTTTTTAAATGATGTATTTCGTAGCATTATGACTTTTACAAATTTTTTTATAAATCTAAATTTCAATGAATGTATATATTTTCCTAAAAAGTAAAAAAATGGAAATGTATTATAATTTAAAAAGCTATAAGCTTTTAAAGAAAGGGCGAGATAAAAAATAATGATATTAATAAAAATTTAGTTGTATAGAGTAGAAACATTGAAGATCATAAAAAATAATTAAAATTATTACTTACTTCCAGAAATTTGTGCATTAATGTGCAATGAAATAAATACAGCAATTTACATATACATTGTTGTTTACATATACATATACATTTATTACATTTGTTTAATACTATTTTTTCATCGAAGGATATTAGGCATACATCTATCCAAATTCCACATTCAACAAATGATTTTCCCAAAATTTATGAAACTAATAGATTATTTTCATCTAGAAAAGGAACAGTTTTCCTTGGAATTAACAGAATTTAAGTACAATAAATATTACTTTGGGCAAATAGGGTATTCTCCCCTTCCCTTTACCATATTTTTCTAAATTTTCTTTTTACACTTCTTTCCCTGCTTGCAATTTTTTATTTTATAATTCATAAAGCAGAGAGTATATTTTAGAATACAACAAAAAAATACGAAGATATAAAAATATACATGCATAAATTTATATGCAAAATAGTATAAATAAAATAATAAGGTAATATTTATCATATATTTAAAAAGACTTATGAACAATTGGAAAAAAATACATTCCTTACTACCATTATAAATCTAATAAAATTCACTTTCGCAAGCATTCTCAAAAATATTATATTTTATTTCCTTCTTCTACATTAAACTATAATTATTTAAATGTCATAGTTGCATGAATGAATTTTTTTTAAACTATGTACCGTATGTATTGCATTTTGTAAAAGTAAAATTTAATTTTAATTTACAATATAATTAATTAAGGAATTTCATGATTTAATTACAACCGATACAATGTTAACATTAAAATACTTTCTTGTTTTCTACAGCAGACATCTAAAAAATTTCACTTCTCTAGTATATCTAGAATTCACTGAATGAACATTACAAATATGAAAGAGGACAAGCTAAATAAAAAGGTTTAATATCTAAGAAAGTTGAATGCGAATGTATCGCAATACCTTACTTAGAGAAATATAAAATATTAAGAGGCTTATGATGTCTGAACATTAATAAAAATTAAATAAAGAAGCTTTAAACATAAAACATCTGGGAAAGAAAGCTAATAAAGATAATACCATAAAGAAAAACCAAAAAGGAATCTTTTTCATTAATTAACAGGAATATTACAAAAAATATTGCATTAAAAGGAGAGTGAGATTACTGGCAAGTATTTCTAGTGTTGCGTTGTTTTAAATCTTTTAAATCTCTATTCTTTTTATTGAACAACAAACATATTAATAAAAGTAATTTCACTTTGGACATTAATTAAAAAAAATCAACACAGTTTTCCGTGGCAACGCAAATATCTTTTTGTTTCTGTTACTACGTAGAAATGTATTCAGTACTAAAGAAAGTATTCAAAAGCACAAATATTAATAGTTTTTGGCCATTATTTTAGGCATTTTTTCAAATAGCCCTCTTGGGAGATCCTTAACTAATCTTTAATTCTTGCTAAAATAAGCACAACATTTTATATTATTACTTAATGCAAGAAGCCTAGAATATTAAATCCATGCATTAAAGAAATTGCAGTTTTAGAAAAATACTTTTAATTTAAATGAAAAATTTTAAAAATTTCGAAAACATATATGTGCAGAACTATATCAATAAAAAGTTTAAAAAAATTAACTGAATTTTGAATCTAAGACCCATAGAAAAATTGTGTCGTTAGATTAAGCAAAAAATTGAAACAAAAAAAGGAATGAAAATTGGACACGAAAAAGTTAATTAAAAAGAATCTGTTAAATCAAAAAGAAAACTGAAAATATTTGTTTTTCTTCGTTCTTGACCAATTCATAGAGTTCAGAGCAATGAAATGTATTTATTTTTACGATCCAAAAAATTCGCATCAAGAAAATATTGTACTATTATAATTTTAATTTTTTCCAGAATTTTTTCCGTTTTTTTTATAAAAGTGATAAAAACGCGTTTTTAAGAGAGAAAAAATCACATTAAAATTCCATGTAATAAAAATCTTTTGCACTTCTGAATCCAATCTTTTTCTTTTTCTTAATCTAACATATTTTGGTATTTTTTGAGTGATACTTTGCATATTTAATAAATAAAAGTAATAACTTTAAAACCCCATTTCAATTCAAACAGTTTATATTTTCAAAATAAATAAAAGTTTTTATTAATAACTGACGATAAACATAGTATTTTGATGATAATTGATAAAATAAAATTTTGATGATAATTGATGATAAAATAGTAATTTCAAATTAACCTTTCGATTTAAACATTTTATATTTTGATAATAAAATTTGCAATTTTTCCAGTAGCACTTATATGTAGATCTGTATCATCACCTTTCTTGAAATACTTTTCAGTTTTGGTGATTACGAGTTATTAATTTCTTGAAAGAATTGAATATGATGGTATCTCTTCGTCAAGAATTCCGTTTAAAGAGTTTAAATATTGATTTCTTAATGGTTATTCGTCTCTCTTTTTTCAAGCCTTTGGACTCTAAATTGTAATTTTTCTAACTTTAAGCCATGAACAAATGCAAAAAATTTTAACTTTTTTTTTACTGGTTTCAGTTAAGGGGAAAAACTATTCAATAATATGGAAATCAGTATGGCTGTTGATAGAAAAAAGCAAACAGTATTACTGAAAGTATTCTACAAAAACCAGAAAAACTCCTTTGTTAGTGTAAAAAATAATTCCTTTGCATGAAGCGGATATGAAGTGGTTCAATATTTACATGTGTCTCATGCAGATGATATAGAAATTTTAAACAACTTGGCCGAATTTAAAACAACTCGTCCAATTAGGGGACAACAGATCCCATCTTCTATAGTTGGAAATTTGGTTACCGCGGTCTTTGAAGTGACCGCCTGATAGTGTGAGTGTACCAGTTGTATTCAACTGACTGGACTTGCCGTATTCCACTGCACGGAACATCTTATGGTGAATTTTGTATTTTTATGGCAATAAAATTTAGCTTTTGCACCTATTACAGAAAGTCGACTCAAAGATTCATAAATCCTTTGCATCTCAGTTACTTTCTTGTGTGGTAGTTGACATTACTCAGCCATGGAATATTCTGTAGAGGAAGAAAGCCTACTTTTACGTCAATGTCCAAGTTATCCTATACAAATGTCAAATTCGGGTAGAGGAATAATTTTACGTTATCTAGGAACAACCTCTGCATCTCAAAAAAGTGAAAGTATGATGGTTTTATGATCACTTTTATCAATGCAAAATATCTCTTGGAAGAGATAACTGAAAATAGAATCAAAGCGGTTTCATAAATACAGATATATATTAAGGATTTTGTAATCCAGCAACTGTTCAGTACTTTGCTACCAACGCGCCACATTGGCGGACACTCCTTCTAGGGTAGCTCCTTTTTTGTAACTGCGCAGGTCATGACCCGTCAGAACACGATGTGAACTTGGACGCGATGGATACCGTTGGTAACGGTGTGATTCTATGCCCCTTCTCATAGTAATGAACCACATTGTATAGAAGCATCGTTCCATCACCGCAATTCCTTTTTTTTATTTCAATTAGTTACACCTCAAATTTATTGTTCGTTTCTCATCAACAAGTGTAGAGCCGGCGTACACAACAGCAACTTTAAGACTATGGATGCTTTCTGGATATTATTTTCATGCCGGTTGGCCTGCGTTTTTCTTTAGATCCTCGTGCAAAGAAAACTTTTCACAGATGGTCGGGAGATCAGCCGCGATTTTCTGGCAACGTGGTTTCCTTGATCTCCAGATATTGACACATGCGGAATTTTGGTTGTGGAATTTTTTGAAAGACACCTACTGACAAATGTTAACAATTGTACCAAATCCAAAGAATAACATTTGTTCTAAATATTGCAGCCGACATAATTGGATCATCTGTAAAAAAGTATAGTTTTCTATTAGAAAACATTGTTGACGATAAAGAGAGTACTAAGCAGTTTTTTCAAAAATCTTTAATATTATTTAACGTTAATATTAATTACTTTTATGTGTATTACAATTCTAGCTACCAGTAAACTTTTGCATTAACAATTTTTATTTGCTAAATTTTAACCCCCATTGTTTTAATGATTTATAATTCAAATTTTATCTCATTTAGAACAATAAAGAGCATTCTATAGCTCTCTCAAGTGATAATCTTTAGGTTTGGTTTGGTTTGGTTTATTGTTTTTTTATGGCGCAAAGGCCAATACTGGCCAAGCTGTGCCAAACTCATAATAAATTAAAATATTAAAAAAGATGAGAGAATAACATTAAAGTAAGAGTATGTAAAATTAAAATAATGAAGTGAAACTATAAATTAGATATTATGCATGAAATTGATGTCAAGTAAAAATGAAAATACATTAACATGGTAGGGTTCTCCAATTATGTCTTGCAAATTTGGATAATCGCTGTCAAAATATTTTAGTCTTAAAAGGCGATATTTAGGACATTCACATATGATATGCCGAACAGAAATTATGGTATTACATTTTACACAAATTGGAACTGCATCTGAATGAAGTAAATGTTTGTGAGTAAAATAAGTATGGCCTAGGCGAAGTCTTGTTAGCACAACACTCTTTCTGCGGCTGAGAGAGTCATTCTTAAAACCAGAGATAGAAGGTTGGATGGAGTGTGATTTATTACTAAGTTGAGAGTCCCAAGTATGCTGCCATATACGAAGCGAACATTGCTTTACAATTTCTTCCAAGTCTTGAAACGGAACAAAAGTGTCTTCATTTAAACTAGCTGTTTTTGCAGCAGCATCAGCTTGATCATTCCCCGGTATACCAACGTGTCCAGGAATCCAACAAAATAGTATGTTGAAATTACGATCCAGTAATTTAAAATGTAATTTTACTGTACTGTGCACCAAAGGATGGCTTTGTCTGGAATAGTTTAAATTTGCTTCAATTGAACTTTTTGAATCGGTATATATGATCCAGTTTTTCTTTGATAATAGTCTTATAGCTCTTAAAGCAGTATAAATGGCATAAATCTCCGAGGTGAAAACAGAACAATGTTTATTTAGCTTCCTAGAAAGAACTATGTGATCAAATATTACTGCTGATCCAACGTGGTCAGATAATCTTTAAGTGATCTTCTTAAAAATTAATTCTATAAATAGATTTTTTGTGAATCATTTATTTTTATTAACAATAATTTTAAGGTGGAACCAATTATGTTTCATACTTTTATACGAATCAACTCGAAACTTCATTAAATGAATCATTTCTTTAATTTGGAAATATGCGCAGAACCGAAAATCAATAGAAATTCCATCCACATTTTAAAAAAAATTAGGGATTCAAATAGAAATTAATTAAATAATAGAAGAAATATTCGATTCAATTCAATGAAGTATTTATATTAGACCGAAAGAATTCAATTAGAGTGCCCTTTATCAAAATTCATTTCATCTTGTCTTTTCAAAGCGGATCATGAATTCTTTTCTTATTATGTTTAAAATATCCTTTAGTTACTACCGAACTAAACTTCAGAGAGACGAAATTATTCTTGTTATATCTATCGAATAAATTATTCATTTTGTCATTCGTTAAACATACGAATTATCTTACATAAAAGGGTTTTTTTTGTGTGTGGATATGATTAGGATACATGATTAGGAAATTACATGCTTTTTTAAAGTTTTCCGGATAAATTATTCATCAAGTTTAAGAAATCGTTTAGAAAAAAAATGTGAATGTTAAGACAGGATTCCTTGTGTAGCATTATTTTGTTCTGTAAATTATTGATAAACTCAGTTCGAGTTCATAACGGATTAATCGTTCGTATTCAATTTGTGCTTTATATGATACATCTCTCTAACCTTATTATAAGAATATGAATTGAAAATAATTATTAGTGAGTCAAAAATAATTGAATTAAAAGTAATTCTTTAAATATTTTGTTCAAAATACAACTTTTTAAAATCAGAAGGAATCGTTATTACAAAGTAAATAATAACTACTATCTAAATATTGTTTCATAGTAATAATATCCATGGCAAAATTAAGGCCCCAATGGCATAAATTTCAAATCGCGTTCACATATATCAGATTTTTATTGAAATGATCTGCTACATTACATCAGAGATTAAGATGTTAAGTGTGAAAATTTGAATTTGTTTATTGGTTTTTGTGTCTTTTATATTGTCTTATTTTGTATTAAGTCCCCTATAAATTTCAACGGGAATCATCAAAATGAAATATTACTCAAACAAATAAATGAGTTTTGCGCTCTATATTTTAAGATATTAACTGTCAAAATGATTATTTTCCAGACATTTTATTTACTTGATTAAAATATTCAAACAAGTTTCTACTGCAGTTTTTTTTAATTTTTTTTCTTTTACTAATGTGTGTTAGTTGAAATCCTACGATTTGATTGATAAGTAAATTAATAATTACGTGTCTCCCGTTGATAAATATGTAATTTAGATATTGCTTGTTAGATATGACTCTAAAATCACTGACCACATACCTTTGATGTAAGTTTTTTTTTTCGTCAGTTTCTGTTAATTGTTTTCACTCTACTGGCCATTTGTCCTATATTGGAAGCTTCCCTGCACGAATAGTGTCAGCTTAAGAAAGACCGTTTTACTGTAAGCCCTGTAAGCACTGATCGAATGTCGTATTAGTGATTAATATTATTAGTATTAGTATTAATCGTATTAGTCGCAAATTTGGCGACTTTGGGGATAAAATGGTAAATACCCGAAACTTCGAGAATTTTATCGATCTGTCTAATTCGAATCAAGGTACGCTTGATTGGTCTAGAAGCTTTTAACCCTGCCACCCTGGAATTATAAAAGGCCAGCACTCTCAATCTGCGAGTTATCGTGTATTGAGCCGTGGTGAATAATAATAGTGAATTGAAGCAACGATGGTGTGCTGAATTATTGTATGCCGTATCTTGTCTTGTATAGTAGCCAATTGTGTGAAGTAGTAAGTCAGCAGCTATAGCGAGAAGGTTTTCGAGAGGATAGTGAAGGAACGGCGGCGTGCTGAATTGCTGTATGCCATATCCTGCCCTGTGTATTAGCCAGTTGTGTGAGGTAGTGAGACGACAGCTAAAGCGAGAAGGGACAGAGGGATGTTTCAACCATATGGAGAGACAGAAGAGCAAAGCTCCGAGGATCCCCGTTCCTTCTAGATCCTGTCTGACCGCTATGTGTGCTTTTAATATTGTTACTACTTGTGGGTAAATTTTGTTGTTATGTGCTACTGTGTGTTCGTCTCGGCTGTAAATATCTGTCACCTTTGTGCTGCCCTGTCTTCATGAAAATTAATGTCGTTGTTATTTTTTTACTAAAGGATTGTTTATTGGGTTTCTCACACCATAACCCACTACCAAACGAACCCGACAGTGGTGAAATCCGTAACAATAAGTTTTCTGATAGGCTTATTTCCAATACAAAATTGATAATTTTATTTGTATACCACCAGTATCTAAATATTGAATCAATTTATCACATTTTACCACCAACTTAATAGCTTCACGATCAGCTTTTCTTTTCAAATTGTCAGATTCTCTCTCGGTCTTATTTAACATAGTTTCTTTCTCTGAAATCTCTGAATACCCCGTTACTATTTTTTGCAATACAATGCAGGAGTTAATACGTCTACTTCTTAGATATTTAAATGTCCTAGCCCGTAACTCGAAAAGGGTAAGCAAAATAAAAAGTCTCTCTTTTAAAAGAAATTTTTAAGTATATGTCTAAAAGTAGAATTAACAAATAATGTTGTTTTAAACTCTTTATTGTTAATTTGATGTTAATTAAAATTTTACTTTTGTTTTTTGCCACCGTTTGACAATCAACTGATAATAACAATAAATATTGCTATTACTACTAAAATAAATAATTGCATAAATATTTACTATGGCGTAATAATAATTTTCATTACATATTACAAACAGTACTGCTAAATCAAACATCAAATGTCCTGGGTCAGGTGATTCGCTATCTATAAAATAAAAAGTCAATAAAACCTATTGTTAAAGCATATTTTTTATATAATAGATATATATTAAAATAATATCTTAAAATGTGAACATGTTTATCGAATTTTTGCATCACATTCTAGTATTTTTATTCTTTTCATTATGATGTAGGATTAAACTTTTATAGTGAACAGAGGTATCTATAAATCTTTGTTTAAGTTACTAAAAGTTTTCTTATCTTTTAAAATAAAGAAGATATCTTTTAAAACAAAGAAGGGTTTTCCCTAGAAAATGATATGTTTATAAAATTCAATTGACGATAATATTTCTACGATTTTATTTATAAAAAGTGTCTTTATCTTCATTATATCGGAAGTATAAAACAGTATTGGAGCAAAGTAGTAAAAAAAGTATTAATTATGTAAGAAAAAGAATTTACATGGTAAAGGTTGCAACTATTGGATGTTGGATTATAATACGCGAATCGATTTTATTTTTAAACATTCTCAATATCCTCCCAAAATTTTAGATAAAAAATTTTCACATAATGATTCATCTTTATTTAATGGAAGTAGTTTGAACAGTTTATTGAAGCTTTATAACCAATAAAAAATCGAATATATTGATTTTCTCAACTTTTTTTCTTCGATAAACTTTAGAAATTTAATTTAAATACTTCTCTGTAAAACCCTTTATATCCTTAAAATTAATAAAAAATAATTTTATGGTTGATAGAGTTTAGCTCGTTAAAAAAAGAAACTTCACATTATTGACTCATGCATCAACGCACATTATTAAAAATTTTCTGGCTTGATAAGAGCAACAAATAGCCATTGTTCTAGAATGTGCTTAGATTCTATCTAGGTTATCATGAAACATACATTATGTTCAATAATAATCGATCTTTCAAATAATTGCCTCGTTGGTCAAGAGTCAAATTAACATTATCAGTTCAGTCCTTAGCAAATTTAGATTAGTTTTGAGATATGTACCAAAATAAAAACCGTAATAGATCATACTCAAACGTTTTTTTTTTGGATTAATTTAAGAAAGATAAAAATTTATATTAAATTTTAAGTTGTAGGATGAAAAATGTGCCCTCTTTTAAGCAGCTAGGCAAAATGAAGCCATTCAAATCAACATGTGAGGATTTCGAGCTTAAACATATATAAAATTTTTCCAGTTTTCCATTCTGTAATTACATACAATTGAGATAGTAGTATTTACGTCGCTATTTATGCTTTAAGTAATATATAAGCGGTTTGGGGATTTTTTAACTATCTTCAGGGAAGTAAATGATTTTTATTAATACACCTCTAATATTGATTCTTTAAGGTATCTAACTACGTTTGAAAGAAAAAATTTGAAAAATTGGAGTTTTAAAAAAACTATTAAAATTATGGTTTTTAGATATATTTTCATTTATAATACAAAATATTAGGAATACAAAAAATATTTGAAAATATAATGTGTTTTGAGAAATAGAAAAATGCGTAGTAAATTTTAGTGAAATTTAACCAAAACTGTTCAAACTCTACACACAATTGTGTTGTAGAAATCTAATTTTTCTTTGTATACTAGTTAAAGAATATGAAGATGAATGAAATGAACCAAAATCTAAGAAACATTTTGAGACGCAAAGAAGTTACGGGTAAAAAAATATAAGTATATATACATTACCCCCCCTCTAAATTCCCACCTTAATTCTTCTAAAAACACCTATAAATGAAAAAGTATTTCACCAACAATAAAACTTTTGGTTCGTTTCATTGCCCATATTATTTAAAACACACGCCGAAATTTTCATGTAAATACCTCTATTAGTTTCTCAAATATCATGTTGATGGAGAATTTTTATGAAAATTAAAGTTTTGAGAAAATTGAAATTAAAGACAAATTTTTGCTCGAAAATATGTGACCTTAGATGATAGGACAGGTCTTCATTTTCCTAGAAAAGATAAACTGTTTTGGAATAATAATTAAAAAAACAACATTCGCCAATGTAGTTTATAACCAGTGTTTTTAATGTAGCCGGATCCCTTAAATACAGCAGCTGTCACAATCATCATATAAAAAAGATGTTATGTATTTCTATAACTCCAAAAAGATTTGGCACATGCAACTTTGTAAGGCTCCCGCTCCTCGACCCTCAACGAGGAAGGTTTCAAACCGGTCCTGACAAAGGTCATGTGCTGTCCGAGGGGGTGAGACGCTGCTGAAAGGGACCAAGAGATAACGACGGAGGAGAGGTAAGGACGAGAGAGGCAGTAGGAAGGTCGTGTCGGTCGCCATGAACGGACTTGATATATTCGAATGTTTTTTTCATTTATATTCTGTAAATATAGAACTAATACAATAATCAAGAATATGATTTGTTCGTGTGCTCATTTCTATTCTAAGTACACTATGGGAATTAACGAGATTGGAGTGGATTTAGAAATTGCCACAAGATAAATGGATTAAACGCGGCAGCAGCCATCTTGAAGGAAAATCTAAGAATACACGATACACGTGGAGAGAGAGTAGAGGAACTTTACTAACTTCTTTACTGAAGAAAAGATTACGCCACAAGACCCTATTTAAATGTCAGTACTACATATTGTTTTAAGGAAGTTTGATCGCTGTTCGGTAGTTAGTTTACTATCTGTAAGGGACAGGTATATATTATCAAAAGAAAAAAAATGTTGGCAAATGAAGTAAAAAATTAGTTAATTTTTATTTGAATCAAAAAATACAAAATAATGACGTGTGAATCTTTTTCATTCCCAGGACCTTATTAATTATTCCAGGATCCTATAAAATATTCTTTTCAAAAACATTTTTAAAAATGAAGTTTTACTCTTCTACGAATAAAATTATTCAATTTATGGGGCTTTATACTTCTATACTTTGGATGATTTTTAAAAAAGTAACCTCAAGAAAGAACCTGTAGTCAATTTATAGCTTTCCTCACATAGAATTTAGATTGACAAAAAATTATGATCCACAGTTCTTATTTCAGTTTTTGTCTTAGAAGAGTTGAACATCTTTTGTTTAAGATGTTCCATTAAATATTGTACTAAGTTAATAATTGGGAGACTGCAAAAATAAATCTTTTGATATATTAATTCAGAAATACATTTAATAAATAAAACAATTTAAAATAAAATTGTTTATATCATTCAGAGGATTTTTAACAAAAAATATATAACTATTTCCTGCAATTTCGAAATTCAGTTACGGTTATTAAGTTACGGTTATGGAGAATATTATGTTCTGAACAAAAATAGATTCAATGATAAATAATAATTACGTAGGCATAACTGTTTCAAATGCAACATATCGCAAGTATCGTCAAGTGAAATTTATCTACATTTAATGCCAGTAATAAACTGTTTGAATGGCTGTATTATTTTAATGGGCAAACTTTGATACGCGAATTAGTTATGTTATACATAAATGATATTATGACTGCCAAAAGATATAACATATCTATTAACAAGGCCGTTTTTGAGTTGTATGCCTCGCATTTCATCTGCTAACAATAAAAGTTCTACTTTCCTATAGGATAATATTTCGTTTACTTATTTGTTTGCTCACAGTTTGCTTTTTTTTTTCTTACGCCAATTATCTTAGAAACATTTTACGTCTCGATAAATTGTCGTTTCCATTTGTTCACCGTTGATTTGATTTGAAGCACAGGTATCCATCAGAAGAAAGTTTTAGTCTTTTGTCATGATTTTGATTTCGAGGTCATAAGACAGAAAATACCATTTTGTCTAACATCTTCTTTATAAATATTTCGTCCCAAAAAGGTTAAGTTTTAGTTTAGTTTAGTTACTTTAACGCCCGTTTTGAAGCAACACTAGCTCAATTTTGGGACGGACTGCGTCATTTTGAACCACGGTCAGATGATGAGGACGACACCTGATATGTTGTGTAGAATTTGAAACCAACTGTCACAAATATTAGCGAAATTTATATTAAAGAGTGCATTAGATTTAGGAAGTTACGTTGATATTCAAATTGTAACTGCATTTTATTTTTTTTTCCTTCTTTATCTGATTTTTTGGATTAAATTCAGACGGCAAATTTTTTTTTTGAATTGTTATTATTATTCTCTTTATAATTCCGTTAATTTTGCTTAGAGAAATTTCCTGTTTACAAAGGAATAAGAAATTGCTTTTTTTTTCATTTATGTATCAAAATATAAAAGAAAAGCTGTAATTTTTAAAGTGACCTTTAAGACAGGCATTCAAAACGCTTAACGCAAGGAAATTTTGCAAGCGACTTATTAATTTTTTTAACACTAGCTGTAAAATCCAAATTACAAAGTTGGAAAAAAAATCTGGCTGTATCTGACAGATTAGAGAAAACTCGTTTCTCTAAAGTAAATACTTTCATGTTTAAAGCTGCTCAAAGACTACCTAATTACTTTTCTTTTGCATCTTTTTTTTAACAATTTGTGAAAACGTCTTTTTAGCTTACTTTGATGGTTTTCGGACAGGAAATGAAAAAGTTGCTGTTAGAATTAACTTAAAAACTAAGGGAATATAAAATAAAATCAAGCAGTTTTAATAATGATTATTGCAGTGGTTTTTATGTATGAAATACAAATGGGCCATTATATTATAAGATTACGTAGTTAACGTTTTCGGTCTGGTATAACATTTAAGCCATGATTTAATTTTTACAGTTAAAATTTGACTAATCAAACTTTTTGACTGTAATATTTTTAAAACAATTATCCAAACAAAAATTGTCATTAAAATTTTTCACACTTAATTGTTGTAAAAAATAATCATTCATTACTTTAAATCATTGCTTTAATTTTGCATACAACAATATGCAGTAAACCACATTATAAGTGGGAAATTTTACGCCCACGACGAGTAATAAAAGGCATTATTGGCATTCTGGATAGATTGATAAATATAGACATACTGTACCAGGTGGTCATTATTAGCAAGAGTTCAGCCATATCAACATAAGAGTTATTTTCTTACCACAAAGCTCCTTCGATTTTATGCATTTATGAAAAGTCATATCATGTAATCATACCTTTGGAGACTAATAAAAATTAATAAAAGTGACTAATAAAACTAACTAACTATATAAAACTAATAAAGGAGAATAACTAACAACAAAGACCCTTTGATGTTAAGCATTTAGGAAAAATCATATCATAATCATACTTTTGGAGACTAATAAAAATAATAAAGGTGACTAATAAAGTTAACTAACTGAATAAAACTAATAAAGGAGATTAACTAACTACAAAGACCGTTCGATTTTATGCATTTACGAAAAGACATATCATACACTGATGGAAAAAAAATCCCAACACTAGGAAGCAGCTGTGCTAGATAAACGAAATTTGGTAGGCGTGTTTATACATCTGAAAGATAACGTCGATTCAAATTTCGAGCTACGCGCGTAAGTGTGGCGCTAGTAGAGACACTATGAAAATGTAAATGATGTTTGCTTTAAATAAGCGCTGTAAGGTTCGTGATCGTTATTTACAGTTTTGACGTAGTGGGTTAATGTTAGTCAAGGATGCCTCTGAGAAGACGAAGAAGCCATTATCAACAGCTCACTGGTTTGGAGTCAGTGGAATGCACTGCACAGGGCGAGAACGAGAATGAACACAACGAACTGTTACAAATCGGTTACTTCAAGGACAGCTCCGAGCCAGACGCCCTGTGCAGTGCATTCCACTGACTCCAAACCACTGCCGTTTGCGACGTGAGTGGTGTCAAGCTAGAGTTTATTGGAGGACGGAGGGGAGATCTTTTGTGTTTTCTGATGAAAGCCGGTTCTGCCTTGGTAGCAGTGATAGCCGATTTTCTGGTTAGAAGGAGGCCAGGTGAACGTCTGCTAGCGACCTGTCTGCGGCCTAGACACACAGGGCCTACTCCTGGAGTTATGGTTTGAGGAGCAGTTTCGTATGACAGCAGGAGCACTCTCGGGGTTATCCCACGCACCCTGACTGCAAATTTGTACGTCAGTCTAGTGATACAACCTGTTGTGCTGCCATTCATGAACAGCATTCAAGGGGGTGTTTTCCAACAAGATAACGCTGGCCCTCATAACGCATGTTGTAACCCAACATGCTCTACAGAGTGTCGACATGTTACCTTGGCCTGCTAGATCCCCAGATCTTTCTCCAGTCGAGCACGTATGGGACATCATTGGGCGACAACTCCAGCGTCATCCACAACCAGCATTAACCGTCCCTGCATTGACCGCCCAAGTGCAACAGGCATGGAACTGCATCCCACAAACTGATATCCGACACCTGTACGACACAATGCTTGCACGTTTGCAAGCTTGCATTCAAAATTCTGGCTGTTACACCGGTTACTAATGTACCAACATTTCACATTTGAAATGGCTCTACCTGTGATCTTGAAACTTTAATCAATTAAATATGTTACCTAGACAAATGTATTCCTAAAATTTCATTACGGTACAATAATTTTTCTTGGTGTTGGGATTTTTTTCCCATCAGTGTATAACCATACCTTTGGAGACCATACTCAGCGGAGATGTTTCTTTAGATATCGCGATCTTTGCTGTTTGCATCTTGTCTATATGGAGAACGATGACCTTTGAATATTTTTTATTCCTTAAGTTGATTACCAATTGTTAAATTATTATCTTTCTGCTGTGGTAGTTTCGGAGTCATCATTAAAGAGCTACGTGGTTTTAGCTAAAAAAACTTTACTAAGATACAATTCACTCGCCGGAAAATATTTGCTTTGGATAAGTGGTTTAATAATATACATAAGAGTGTTGAACAAACTTTCAACAATTTTGAGCAATTATTGAATTCAGTAATGATTTAGAACAATTGCTGCTTTATAAGATATTATTATTTATACAAGATTTTTCAACGATAAAAATACTCTTCTGTCCAAATTGATTTCAGCAGTAACAGGCATAGTTCCTTTACTGAACAAAAAAAGATATTTTGATGCAATGTTGCCAAAGAAGTCAAATAAAATATTGGGAAATACGAAATCGCCTTATTTTCCTAGAAGGATTTACTTTTAGAATAATTAAAAGGCAAAATTTATTAAAATCTTTGGTCAATATCAACTAAATATTATCTGGGTGCATGAATCATTTAATTTATCAGTTTTCTTGTATGAATTGGAAAGAAAATTCTTTACTAATTTGCAACAGTAAACCTACGTCATTTCGGAAACAATTCAGAGCCTTGAAACTGAAATATGTCTTATTTAAAAGACAAAAATTAAGTAATTAATTAATCAAAGTGCTATTTTGTTTGATGTTTGTATGATATAAACTTTGCAGTTTAGATAAAGGGTGATTAAGAAATAACTAGATGTGTTCGGAATCATGTAGTTAGCTATGTACTGGAGGAAATATAAACAAAATTTTGTCACCATATATATTAAATTATGCAGTTTCGATTTATCAAAAAAGTACCAAACACACCGTTAGAGGAAATTCAGGCACTGAAAGTGCATAATGTGAGAAAAACACATAACTGCCAATGGAAACAATAAATAGCATCACACCAAATACCAATGAAAAACGTTCCTTATAGCAACTTACAAATTTGACTCAAGGTGAGCATCAACCTGGTGTTGCAGAGATTAATTGCATGTGGTACATGAAGTTTTAGACGGGCTCTCGCAGCGTTTCGGCACTTATTCACCTGACATGTAACGTCATTTGTTCTTTTCAAGTAGGAATGTCAGGAACCGACTCTTGATACACAACGTCTTTCAAGCTTTTCAGTACACACACAACCAAAAATAATCCTCGGACTGTTTGTACACCAAACACTCTTGTTGTTTCAAAATTTCGATCATTCTTCACAAGTTAGTTATGGTCATTGGTCCTCTACGTAACTATTTTAACTCCCGGTATTCACGAAGGGCAGCACTGGCATTTTGAGACTTCCTTTGCTAGCTTTTCTCAATAAATATAGATTCAGCATCTATTTATAAGAATTCGAAGATCATCACCAGCCATTAATATTATTAAATGATGAAATTAAGATTCGAACATCCAACAATTCTGCTGTGAATTGGATTCCAAATATTTTGTTTATCGGAATCAGTAAAAGAACAAAGATTCCTTGCAAGATCCAAAATCACACACATTTATTTTCAATCACCCTGAAAGTAATTACAATTAACAAGATTACATCAAGAGTAAATGAAGTAAATAAGTGCCCCAAAAGAGATGTCAGGTTTCCAAAAAAAGCCTTTTCCAGTTCTATTACCGTAATACGTAAGTGAACTTTATTAATATAAATGTTACTTAATATATTTTCTTTGAGATTCGCAAATATGTTCATCATGGTGTTTTTATCTTATTAGCAATGTAATGTGATGAATCTATTTCAATAATTATTAAATTATCTTACTTCAAAAACTATCTTCACATGAGAATGGAGGTGTTCTAGAATTACACAGTCAAAAAGCGCTGGCACAGTAACATTGCTGTTCCTCATCTTGTAAGCATAATATTATTATGGAATGAAGTTACCTTCACTTAACCACTTAACTGTTTTGCCCGAGTGCGATACGTGCATCGATTTATCAAATTTTAATAGTTGTAAGCAAAAAATAAACCATTCATAACTATTATAATTCAATATTAAAATTGCTTCGAATGCATAGATGAGTCAAGTATTCAATACATTTCTATTTGTATCAACATAAGAAAAAACTCCCAGAATAGAAGGATCCATCTTATTAGATAGTAAAGAAAATAAAACTGCTAAGTGGTTAAATGAAGAAATCCTGATATTGGATTGGAATATTCGACTTGTTTACCATCTCCATGTTTTTCAACAATACTATCATCCACTAAATTTTGGATTCCAATGACATACCTCCGTTGTAGTTATCCCAGAAACGAACTGGTTTTACCTGACTGGTCTCTCGTTTTGATTACTGCTGTTTTACAGACTTGATTTTTTTAGATTACCTTAAATATTTTAACTTCTTCATTGGTACCATTTCAAACCATATGATTGGTGCGGTATAGCCTACTTTTGACTCTTGCGCCATTAAAATTAAGTTAACCAACCAAACCAGAAACGAAAAAAGGATTTCCATCTTAGATGTTCAGTTTTCAAAAATTCTTGAGCAAAAGTTTCCCTGATAAAGACAAGGGTGGAACTCTACATTGAACGCCCATTAAGCAACAATTTGAGGAATTGTTGAATTCTGATTGTGGATGCGCATAATAATAATAATAATTGTGGCCAATCTGAATATTTTGACAAAATATTCCATAATACCTTCTAGATATTTAAATGATCGGAATTTTTGTAAGCGCATAATTTTGTTTATCAGCAAATCTAATTTGTTCTGTTAAACATATTATATCACTATTTCCAGTCTCTGATCTTACAATTTTAACAACTTTATTTTGAAATATATTAACCCGCCCAAGTTGGTAGCTTAATTCATAAAAAAAAAGCTCCCATTTCAGACTTTTAAATACATCTTTGACTGAAAAATTAAATTTCTCTTTATAATCCACTGTATTAAAACTTTTTAAAATAAATTATCTCGCATCAAATCATAAAAAGCATTAAACCTTTTCAAATATTTAAAAAATTCTATAGAGAAATCAGTACATTGTTTGGAGATTATAGCATTTAATATGTTGGTACGTCTATCAAAATTAAATGTATCTGATTTATACTGTTTGTTTGGAATTCAGCTTGAGGTTAATTCTTCAATTCGACAACACAGAGTATAATGGGAATGTTGGCATTCACTAAGGAAGAAAGTGATTCACTGCCAAGAAAACAAATATCTCTATGAATAAGTGGAATTTATGTCACCAAACTACCACGGATATTAGAAAAAACATCGAAATTTTGTTCACCTATACAGAACTATTAAATTTTAGGTTTCAAAAAAAGAATTACCTTCTAATGTTTGAATGTACGACAGTCAATAAACGTATAAAATACACATATTGACTATAAAATACACATTTTCCAGAAATCTTATTTATCAATTAGAATTATAAAGAAAGAATACTTGCAATTAATTTCTAAATTACAGTCTTACTTATTTCAATATAACTCTGACACTTTACATTTCCTAATTCTCTAAAAATCACGATATAAAGTCAACATTCTCATTTGTTCTGGTGAAAAAATAAATTTTAACTCAGATCCCATTATATGAAATTCTAAAAAAATTTAATATCCATAAACAATGTTTTCAGAATGGAAGAATTCTCTGCGAAACGCATACAATTCGCTCTTTTTTCTTTCTTTCTTTATTTCACCAAATATCAAATTTCCACAACGAAATCACTCTAAAATGAAACGCTTGAAATAATCCGATTCACTTCTTTTTTTCTATGCTTTTCAAATTCACTGTCAAGAGCCTCCGTGATTAATTGTCCTCCTGCATAAACAGGTAAAAACACAAACCGCAAGGAGAAGGAGAAAGAACACATTCACACACACACACAAAAAGAAAAGTTAGAAAGAAAGAAAGAAGCTTCTCAAAAAAACAAAACCCGACCGACCTCCTTCTTTATAAAACATTTTTTACTCCCTTCTCCTTCCTTGCGGTGCCTCTTCCACCATTTCTTCACCCTCCACGACACACACGATAAATAATAACAATGAGCAAAAGAAAAAGGGGTGTTTAAAAGCAGCGATGATAAAGGACGAGAAAGAAAGTTCATTTTAAAGAGTGCTTCTGGAAGACTCGTCTCCTTCATCATGGCTTTATTATTTTTCTTCTGTCTCGGCCTCCCTCTGTAATAAATTGGTGCGTGTCACTTTCAGAGGAGGAAACTTCGTTATGCACCCCTCCTCATGCAAAACACCCCACACCTGCCGAGGAGGTGGAATTCTTCGGAGGGAGAGGGTTTTTTTTTTCTTCTTAAGACTAAGTTATTCCCTGCTGGTAGGTAAGTGTAGGTGATGG
Organism: Argiope trifasciata; assembly: GCA_026543055.1. NCBI lineage: Eukaryota > Metazoa > Arthropoda > Arachnida > Araneae > Araneidae > Argiope > Argiope trifasciata. The sequence continues at coordinate 2,190,772 of JAPMOQ010052775.1, read as the reverse complement.
TGGCTGGTTAGTGAAGTGTGTGGGAAAATGTTCAAGTGGCGTTGGTGAAAGATCTGCTGTGTTAATCCCGGGGTGTTAATTGCTGGAGGCGAGGACAATAATCTACGAGGTTTGTTTCAAAAATAAAGATACAACAGCTCATTTAGATTGGAAAAATATTTATTTGACAATGTATCTGCTATATATTATTTCTTAAGATAAGCTTTATCCTCAAAGAATTTGGCTGACCTTTATTTTCGAAAAGTTTGATTGCTGTTTTTCTAGCATTTATTAGCTCTGAATGTAAATGTTGGATGTATTAAATCATGGAGTAATCTAGTTCCAAAATCATAGAGAATCTAGTATCGAAATCATGGAGTAATCCAGTACCAAAACTACCTTTCGCCCGCATTATATTAAGAATTACTATAGATTTACGGTATTTTTCTTAAACTGTTAAGTGTAGATTTGATCGAATCCCTGAATTATTAGGAAATATTCATCTATAGACATCAACAGCTAAAGATTTATCTATTCATCATGAACCTCGATCTTTCAATTCAGTAACACCTAAGAATTTTCGGCAATATTTTTTTATATTCTGCCAATTAAAGCTATTTTCAAAAAAAGGGGAATAAATTAATTTGTCAAATATTCTTATTTTTAGTATTAAGAAACATGGGTTGGAGGAACCAATAAGTATTTATTTTTATTGTTTCGTATTTATTTAGATTTTGAGTCAGCAAAATCATTGCAAACACATTCTATTTCAAAACAACAGATGTACGGAAATACAAATTAAAAACAAGGTTGGCTGTAAGAATATTAACTCATCACTTTTCTGTCTACATTAATTGTAAGTTTACTTTTTAAATAAGTCTCTTATTATTATCATTTATACCTACATACTGGCAAATAACATCCGTTTCATGCTTTCACATGCATATCGATATATTTTATTCATAACTGATTAAAATTTGTAAAATTTCATATTCATGTCCTCAATGAAAATCAGTATCAAATGGAACAAAAGTGACTCATTAAAGAATTATACATAATAATAAGGATTTAATAGATTAAAAAATTAGAATATTTCCGATTCTCATACAAGATTATAACTCTATTTGTTAAAATTTCGCTTTCCTTTCATGAAGAAAGAAAAGTTTTTAGAGAATGAAGGAAGTTTAAATAATCGAAGTGAAGCATTTCCCATGTGGTTTTGAAAAAAAAAACCTTAATCAGCTCAGAGATTTCTCAATAAAATAATATATTAACTAAGTTATGCAACTAGTTTCGATCGAATAAGTATCATATTACTTTCCGACCATTAAATATTGATCATTGTAAATGAAAAATTCTTTATCTGCTTATACTTTTCCAAAACCAATCCAAAATATGTGACAGAAAAGATACTCTAATAACTTTCCATTAAAAATTTTCATTCATCAAATCCTGTTGAATTTTATTTTTCTTATTTAAAAAAGAATTCAGTAAATAATAATTCAACCAAAATTAACAACGACAAGAATAATCTTTATGCACCTCTTCTAATTAAAAATGGACCATCCATCTGCATTCAGAATTTTAGATCCAAATCAGAGACCGACTCGTCCCTAATTCAGTACAATCAGAGGTATAATTTGTTATGGGAACTTTGCAGTCACGACCTATTTAAGGTGGCTCAACTGTCATTAGCCAAACATGGAGGTACTAGGCCGAGACGAGGACAGAACTCGCTATCTTTCGGATACAAGACTGACATTCTATCAACTAGGCTACTGCGGCCCTAAAAACCAGTTAAAAAAGTGTTGCCTTAAAATAAATATAAATAAACATTTTACTTTCAAAATCAAGGTATATCTACTAGTGTGAACATCTTTTTTATCCTTGCAAAATTTCAGGAATGACACTGAGAATGCAAAATTCTTTTAAAAATTTCCAGAGGAAAATGTCACTAATAATAACGCACTTTTCAGCATAACTCAACCATCAAAATTTTAGTTAAAATTAAGAATAGCCGTCTTGATATATATATATATATATATATATATAGAGAGAGAGAGAGAGAGAGAGAGAGAGAGAACAAAAGAATTATATAGAAATATATAGAGCAAAAATATGTAGAGCAAAAGAATTATTTTAAGGAAACGCTAATTTCTTTATATTGTGTCAAAACCAGTATTACAAAACTAGCATTCAATTCTTTGCCATAAATAACTACATTAATCCCAATATTCTACTTCTTTTATACATAGATTGGTTTAGAATTAAAGTAACCTGATTTTGTATGCTCCCGAGAAATCAAAAGTTTTGATGATGCTCTACCTCAGTGCTTTACTCGGTATGATTTGCTTTCCTTAAACTTAACCAATTCCTTAAGTTTCGAAATAATCCATTTAAAATTACATTAAAAAGAATGCCACGCCAATATCTGTTTTCTTATGGAACTTACCATTGCACAAGCACGGTACCGTGGTGGTCTAGTGGTAAGGCCTCGATTTCGGAACTTGAGGGTTTCGGGTTCGAGACTCGATTCCACCAAAGAACCGTCTTGTAAGGGGGTCTCTTGCACGTTAAATCTGTTAGTCCAAACGTCCTCCCCCTGATGTAGTGTGGAGAGGGGGTTGCCAGCTCAGATGTCGTCCTTGTCAGCTGACCATAGTTCAAAATTAGGTCCACCCCCAAATAGCTCTAGAGTTGCTTTACAAAGGGAAGATTAAATAACTAAACTTTTGGACAAGCCCATTGTTACGAAGACTGCTATTTAAACCGATAGAGTGCGTCCCTTGCTTTAGTAGCGCCAACTAGGGTCAAGGTACGACTTTGCCAAATACGAATCATTCATTTTCTTGCATAACCCTTTTTTACAGGAGGGCTCATTCACAGATCTCGCTCGCTTCCTGCATTTATCGACCTTTCTTTTCAGACTAGGAAGATAGTCTGAAAAGCACAAATAAAGAATCTTTAGTTGTTTTATTTTTTCAGACCCAATATGAATAAATAATTTTGGTCGCATATGCGAACTGTCTTTGATATATCTACCCTTAACTTTCATGTATCGCTTAATTATTATGTAACATAAAAACTGAAATTGTAATGGAATAAAATGCACTAACATTTGACAATGGATGTGTTTGCCTATCACCTCTAATGTTTATTCTCAAAACTTTTTAGATCCTTATATACATAATGCTTACAAATTAATATTAGTACAGCATTGTTTTAATGTCAAATCTAAGGTATATTTCTTTGAATAAGGTAGCCTTATTCTAGTTTTTGTCATTTAAACTGTATTACTTTTTCTATCAATGTTTGGTAGTCAATGCATTTTCCCAAGTGCCAATCTGGCTCTCCCCTGATCCATAATCAAAAATGCAGAAGTTAAATGTCAGACCTCCAACCCCAAGCGTGAAGCTAAACTCCCATGAACGCTCCCATTAAAATGCTATGCGAGTGCCACTTTTACTTCGCCTCAAATATTTACCAGACAGAATCTGAAAGATTTATATATTGGACGGAAAGCAGATTTATTCCTTTCCTTTTTCTTACACTGGATAGAAGTGGAAAAAAAAAACTATTTCTCCACGGGACAAAACAATCTGCCAGTAAACTCGCGACACGTACCGGCAAAGAAGAAGAAAAAAAAGAAATTCCAGCAAAGTTTCCTCTTTGAAAACTTCTTTTGAGTGACGCGTCACATATTTATTACACAGTCCGTCGCAGCCGAGAAAACACAGGCTCCGCCGCTGCTCGAGCTGTCGCTTCCGATCGCGCACCCATTCTACCGTATAACGATAACTTAAAACGGAGATGCTTCGAATTTCGCCCGGATACCCCAAGCCGGATTCTTCTATGGCCGGATTCAGGAGAGCATTCGCTTTTCCCTGGTTGGGGGAGAATTTTGAGCCCTCTGCTTCCCTTATGAAGAGGGAGAGATTATGCTCTCCGTACGGAAGTCGGGGACCGACTGGAAATCAAATACAGAAATATTTAGAGAAAGAGTTCTTAACTATATGCATTGGCATGTAACAACTCAGGGGTCAGTTTCCTAGGACCACTAGGGGGGATTGGTCATCCTGAAACTTTCTCTCCTATTTTCTAAAAAGATGTACTATTCCCGATTCCTCTATCTCATAAAGTTGTGTACATAGATCAAGAACCTGAAACTTTCTCTCATATTTTCTAAAAGGATGTGCTAAACCCAATTCCTCTCTCTCATAAAGTTGTGTACATAGATCAAGAACATGAAACTTTAGCTCATATTTTCTAAAAAGATGTGCTATTCTCAATTCCTCTCTCTCATAAAATTGTGTACATTGATCAAGAACATGATACTTTCTCTCATATATCCTAACAAGATGTGCTATTGAAATTCCTCTCTGTCATAAAGCTGTGTACATTGATCAAGAATATGAAATTTTCTCTCATATTTGCAAAAAAGATGTGCTAAACCCAATTCCTCTCTCTCATAAAAATGTGTACATATATCAAGAGCATAAAAGCCTAAACTCTTTATTTATCAAGCTTTTTCAAATTTAGTTTCGCATCATTAGTTAAGTTTTGGTGCAGAATAAATACAGGTAAAAGAAAAAAACCCTTTTTACAATTAATTAAATTAACAGTAAAATGTTTTTTAATGTAATTTTTAGTTGATATCTCCTACTTTCTTTTGAAAATACGATCTTTCCGTTCTTTTAAGTACTATTAAAAATAGTCATAAAGGCATCAGCCAAATTTAAAGAATACTTTAAAATACGATCGGTAAACAGAAAATTACGTATTCGTATATTTTATCTCAAAATGTCAAGGAATTTTCAATGAAACTTTGAGAAAAACTCAATTAGAGTAATATATATCTGTCCGGTTGTATAAATACAATCCTGCTCTCTAAGTGCAGCATATAAAGAGATACAATTATATATACAGCTTCAGTATCTAAAATATAGGCATTAAAATTTTGAACTAAATCTGTTAAAATGGTGTTTGCCTGGTAAAAGTAATTTTCTCATGGAATTAAAACTAATTACTGATCAACACAATTTAAATGAATGAAGTTAAATTTGAATGTAGTCCCTTTAGACTAAATGATGAGAATTCCTAGACACACTAAAAAGTCTTTTTCGACATTCAAGACGATAGCGGCACCTAAATTAAACAGCAGAAAATTATGCCTACACCACAGTGTGGTCATGGGAGTTTAGCAACAAATTTTAGAAATTAGAAAATTTACAACTAATTTCAGTTTAGCAACGTTGTCATTTACAAAGAAACAAATTTAAGCGCATCAGTAACACAACTGATTGCCACACAAAATATAATAAAAGTAAATATTAAAATACAAATGCTGCCCAAATAGAAACACATGCAAACATATTTATACCCAATCAAGAATGATTTATTCTTAATATAATGGCAAAGGAGAAAATTTTGCAATAGGACCATGAGTGAGTAATCTTTAATCTAATAACTGTAACCTTGCCGTCCATTCCAGGATGCATTTCAATGAAACGTTGCAATGAACAATTAAAAGAAGTCATGTTATTCTCTTTAATGAATGCAAGATCACCTATAGACATATTTGGAGATCTTTCTATTCAACTGATTATTGGGAAAATTTGATATCCACTCTGTGGTGCAGGCATATTTTTCTATGTGCATTAATGTCGAAAGTAATTTCTCTGTTTGTAAACTAATTTTCATCATTTGGTCCAAATAGACTAATTTGTTATTTCGTGGCTACAATTGTAACACTTTGTCAAATTTTAGTTTCAACGTGTCAAGAAAAAAATTGCTTGAAGTACGTATTTGATTTCCCAGTTTCTTGACCGCTTCTTGCTTCCGCTTTCTTGCAATTATCGAAGATTACCAATTCTGGAAATGACAGTTAAACATTTCCTTTGCATCAAATTCTATTCTACCAATGATAATTATGAAGGTTTTGTAATGTAAACTCAAATTCCATTTATAAATGTGCTGAGAAACTCTTTCTGAAATTAGGGGGAAAATATTTACAGCTGATTAAAATAGATGAGACTTGGAGTAGAGAATCTAAAATGGTATTATGTTACAAGGTAGGTTATTCACTTCTTATTAACTCTTTTTTTAATTACAATGATCTTTATAAGTGAAAGTAAGCACTTTGTAATAGTTATATTGCTTTGGATATTTGTATGTTCATTCGCTTACAGAAAATATACTTTATTAATAGGAAAATTGCCATGATTTTTTTCCAATAAATATAGTTACATCAAACCAAAATATTCATTACTTTCCTCATGGGGGGGTATTAAGAAATATTTATGAGAATTCCTGTATAAATTGAAAGGAAAATCTAATAAGTGAAAGTAGCAGAAAGAAATTTTATTTAATGAAATCCTTCTGTTTAATACCCGTTCTATTGATTGCCATAAAGAAAAATGCGACTAACTATTTTAATTTGACACAATTTTCAGCATTTAAAAATTTATCAGATTTTGTACAGGCAGAAATACGTATGCAAAAAATTTTATCATCAAATAAAAGATAATATTTTAAAGAATTTTTCCGTTTGTATCGGATTAATTATCCAATGATTAGTCAAAAACGTGATAAATCCACTAGTTAATCCTTTTAATAGGCATGATAAATTTAATAAATCCAATTATGCCATAAATAATTAGAGAACAACTAAATAATCATTTTTATCAAGGAACAAGAAAAAAATTTCTTAAATATTTTTCCCTTGTTACCATATATCATCATGTATATTAAAGGGTCACAATAATATTACAGAACGAACAGGTCTAATCAATCAAATAAAACATTTCATTTTGAATTACAAAATTTTCCAGCTCTTTATTATTTTAGAAAGTATGTTAAACAATGTTTCAAAGCTGTGTTAATTTTTCTCGGAAAGTCTCCGCATCAGAGAATTGGAGATTCAAAACCCACATTCATAGAAAAACTATCGTTGAGTTGCCTAGAGTATGCCAAACACATTAATAATACACCCTTTTATGGCCTACAAACTCGGAGAGGGGATGACGTCTCATGTGTCATCCTCATTATCCGAACATGATTCATAATTATAAGATCTATCCGGATAATCCAGACTTTGCTTCAGGAAGGATTATAAATATAAATAATTAAACTTGATAAGTTGTCATCTTTCAGTTATTTAAAATGATATTTTATTGCATTTTTATGTTAGTAATTGGCTATGTATTTTTTCAGTTATATTATTCGAAATGCATATTCTGGCATTTATCATTTTGAGACTAGTAAGAGACTAAAATAAATGCATCAATTTGAAATGAAATAACACAAAAATAAAACAAACATTTGTAAATAAATTTTTAAAGAAACATTCATTAAAAGAAAGAAAACTATACAATAAAACGAAAAACTTTTTTAAAAAAAAAGGCTTTTTTTCTGAAGTACATGAAAATGAATTGAATGAATGAATGACTACTGAAAATGCTTCTTTTCAGTAATACATACAAAATAGTTTTGAGAATTATAAAAACAAACTTTATTAAAGATAAATTCTATATCAAGGAAAGATATATTTAACTAAATACAACATCCTTCCTCCCTACACCCTCGCCAAAAAAAAAAAAATGCCAGGAAACAATATCGAGCAAAACATTTTAGCCGGAAATGGTGATATTAAATGTAAATTCAATATTTCAATAAAATTTCTAAAACTACTTTAACAAAATGGTTGATAAAACAGAAATAAATTTAATATAGATAGATATGAAATCTAAATAATATAAATTAATATTTCAAACTTGAACTCTATCGAAATAAGTAATTATAAAGTCACAAGTGCTAAAAGGAGGAATATTTTGTTTCTGTTATTTTTAACATAGAATATGAATTTTTCTGCTTATCTTTCTTTTCTTTCTCACAAAGTTTTTTATCTGCAAATTAATGTCAGTTCTTTTTGAAATAAGTTTGAACATATTCGAAATAAAGAACTTTTCAAGAAAATCGTTTGTATGATTTTTTAAAATTCATTAAAATGCAGAATCTTTCTTATAAATGTAAAATGAAACGTGTTTTATATTTTGTTATATTTTGTTTCCAATCTATAAGTCGATACTTTCTCAGTCCTTGAAATCCCTGAAGCTAAGAACAGAAAATTTTAAATTCTTTTTTACAAAACGTTTTGAAGTTCTTCATGGCTCACCAAAGTTCACTTCGATTTTTTTGTTGCCGTAATACAATTATAATGATGGAATACCAAATTTTTCTTGGAGCTCTCTAGATTTTTCTGTAAAGAATAGTAAAATCTATACTAGTATATATATTCTGAAAAACAAAAAAAAATTAACGGATTACGTCAGGTGATTTTTTTTAAAAGCTTGCAGTTCATTTTTTCGATAAAAAACACGGAAAGGATTTTTCAGGTGAAGTTCGCAATAAATTTAATAAATATGTCCCCGTTAAAGAATAAAATCCATTATTTTAAAGAAAACTATTAAATTACTTGCCCCATTAATTGACTAAATTTTTCTATGAAATTAATGGATTAAATACTTTAATGTTAACATACATGTTGTTATTATTTATGAAACTTGCCACAGGCAGGTCCACTGAGGAATTGTCAGCAATTTCTGTTAAGTTTGTGTAGTAGTTACTGAGAGTATAAGCCGAGGGCAGAAGTCTGGCTTCTAGCTCATATGAAGATGACACTCACATACTCGCTTGCACAATCCCTTTTTACAGAGGTGCAGGTCTTTTCCATACCTCACAGATAGAACAGTGAAAGTAAGATAAAGAGCAACCATGCTCGAACTAATACTCGAACCCAGAACGACCAACTCATGAGGAAGACGCATTACTCCTTGCCCAGGATGCTGGAATTAACAGATATACAAAATAGATGCATAAACATTTTTAGGAATCTAGCATCGATTGCCTTCATAATCAATATCTAATGAAACAGCATGTACACACACACATATAATTATATTCCTTAATCTCATCCAAATCCTAATTAATTTTTTAAATTATATATTAAATTAACCCACATTATTTTATTCTAAATTCTCTAATTCCCTTATCAAAATTTCCACTTTTCCATTTAATTATTTATGATATGGACTCTAGAATATTGTTGGCGCTTTAATGCTCAAGTTATACGCAAAGGAATAGAAATCCCTAGCATATATGCTCTTTCTTTCACAAATTTCCTTTTCCTCAAACGATACGTCTCAAATAAATTCCTATAAAAAACTCTTCTTAAAAGTGTGAAGGGAAAAAGTTCAAATATTTTCCTCATGTATCTCGATGAGGAAATGTACTCATGTACTATTTGTCCTCTCCGCGTACAAACCACGCTCTACAGTGGAAAAATAAAGTGGATTAAATTCCAGATTTGTCTTCTCTCTAGCCATTCATTAGCCAAGCTTTGTTATATATTTTTTTACATTATGAAGCCTAAAATATTTTTCAATGGTTTCAATTATGTTTATCAAATATTTTATAACGATAATAATTCAGTGATAGTAACAGAAAATGAAATGTAGTTACAATTATTCCTCAAATTCATATGAACTTGCATATATATATACACTGAAATGACAAAAGTCATGGGATGACTGTTAATATCGTGTCGGTCCTCCTTTTGCCCGGCGAAGTGCAACAACTCGACGTGTCATGGAGTCCACAAGTCGTTGGAAGTCCTCTGCAGGAATATTGAGCCATGCTGTCTGTATAGGCGTCCATAATTGTGAAAGTGTGGATAGTGCAGGAGTTTGGGCACAAAACGGACCTTTCGGTGATGTCCCATAAATGTTCGATGGGATTCATATCGGGTGATCTAGGTGGTCAGATCATGCGCTAGAATTGTCCGGAATGTTCTTCAAACCAATCGCGAACAGTTCCGGCCCGGTGACATGGCGCATAGTCATCCATAAAAATCCCATCGTTGTGTGGGTACGTGAAGTCCATGAATGGCTGCAGTTATCTGCAAGCAACAGAACATAACCATTTCCAGTCAATGATCGGTTCAGTTGCACCAGGCGATCGAGTCCATGCCATGTAAAAACAGCCCACACCATTATGCAGCCACCACCAGCTTGAACAGTGCCTTGCTGACAGTTTGGGTCCATGGCTTCGTGGGATCTGCGCCACACTCGAACTCTACCATCAGCTCGTAACAACTGAAATCGTGACTCATCTGACCACGCCACGGTTTTCCACTGGTCTAGGGACCAGTCGATATGCTCACGAGCCCAGGAGAGTCGCTGCAGGCGATGTCGTGCTGTCAGTAAGGGCACTCGAGTCGGTCTTCTTCTGTCATAGCCCAAGGAAGACAAATTTCGCCGCACAGTCCTATCGGACACGTCCGTCGTACGTCCCACATTGATTCCTGCAGTTATTTGACGAAGTGTTGCGTGTCTATTAACATTGACCATTCTACACAGACGTCGGCGTTCTCGGTCGTTAAGTGCAGGTGGTCACCCACTGCGCTGTCCATCATGGGATGGGATGCCTGAAATTTCATACTCTCGGCACACTCTTGATACTGTGGATCTCGGAATGTTGAATTCACTAACGATATCCGCAATGGAATGACCCATGCGTCTATCTCTAACTAACATTCCACGTTCAAAGTCTGTTAATTCTCGTCGTGCCGCCATAAATCACGAAAAACCTGTTCACATGAATAACTTGAACACAAATGAAAGCTCCTGAAAACAAACTGCGCATTTATACTTTTTCGCTGCGATACTACTGCCATCTGTATATTTGCATATTGCTATCCCATGACTTTTGTCACTTCAGTGCATATATATATATATATATGAATAACATCTGTGTCAAATTTGTATTGGAAATTTAAATTCTAGATGAATAAGGGCATCAAATAATTTATATAAATTTCTGATTTTCGTCTTAATTATTTGGTATGTTCTCTAAGTAACTTTTCCAAGACAAACCTGAAAGAATTTTCATTTGAAAGTTATAAATGTTTGAATAAACCGGACTATATTATATTTCAAAAATTTAAAGCAAAGAATACAGTTTTTTTTTAAGTATTTCTTGTTTACTTTAAAAAATTTCCAGGAATTATTCTCTGAAACTTCAGAAATATTATTCTTTTCTGTAAAAAATACGAATGATTATTATTCATATAATTGAAATGTAGGTTCATCTTTTTAAAAAAAAATCCAACTAAGAATTTCGTATTTTTTAGGATAGCATTATTTTTGTTTCATTTTTATACAATAAATTCTAAAAGTTAAAAAAAATTCTGCAAATTTTTAAGAAAATTGTTTTATCTGAAATCTCAGTCGCATGATAATCTGAACGGGGAATGTTATCTATCATCAAATCATTAGTTGTTCCACAGTGATTAACGACTTCAAATCGCTTTTGCATGTGCAAAATGTGTAGTGGATTCAAAAAAAAGACTTTACTCGCATTAAATAGGAATCTGACATTTTGATTGCATTTATTTCTACGAAATATAAATAGATTATATCATTTTAGATATTTGATGATTGCTTTACTTTTTTTCAATCAGATGATTTTATTTCATGCAAAATATATCTTATTTGGCTCCAATAAAGATTTATTTTCAAAGAACTAATAACATAAAGTAGAATCAAGCCAATAATTATATTTTTCGTTTGAACATTGTGAAATGTGTTTCTCATACTCATGTGTTTCTCCTATCTTTACCACATGCAAAGAGATCCGAAAAGTTTGAGCAGTCATTGGCGATATCAATACAACAGATCTCATAGGAGTGGAAATGATTAACTATTAGTTTTATTAACGAATTATTATACCCTTTTATTTGTGTAATTTCTCATTATTTTAACGATTGCCATCATTTTATGAAATTAACTAGCTATGAGTTAAAAAAAAACAATCAATTATTATTTTAAATAAACCAAAGACGAAATCTGAACTTTCATCTTTCTTATTTATTTTTCTGCATCATCATATTTCGGTGGTCGATCCTAAACACTGTAGGACCAGTGATATTACAGACTTTCCGACCCGTCTCGAAGATACACAGATAAAAAATTGAATGGTCGGACTGCCACTACAGCAGCACTGACTGGAGCTGTGGTTGAGTCCTAAGGGTCATCACCGGAGACGGTACAATCAATCCGAAGGAAGTTTGTCATGTCATCGATGTGGGAGGCACTTGCATACAGCCGACCACTCCGCCACACTGAACGTAGCAATATAGACAGGATTTGTTGTGGTCGAAATGTGAGAGGCACTGTAGGACAAATCATCAAACATCCTTGAATAATCTGCTTCTGCCTTATATTAACTTCCGAGATAAAATGAATCATCAGATTTCCTCAACAGAATAATAGTACCCTAAAATGAAAGCAAAATGGCCCTTATTATTGTCCCAAATATGCATCCATCATCAACTGAGGGGATCCGTTATGGGTGTGGAAGCAAATTTGCCCCACGCCATTTGTATAACCAACAAGGAAAGAAACATTTTTTTATTTATACTAAAATTTTTCATCCCCATGTCTGTGGTGTCCCCCATCAGTGAATTACCCTATTCTAGTGTAATCGCAAAAGGCTACCCCCTGTCGTCCTGAAGTTCAAGAATAAAACCTAAATAACTGGAGACAATGATTGCATAGGTGGAAACTATGTTTCAGTCCTAAGGGCGGTCATCGGCCATGGCATAATCCCTCCAGAAAGAGGCACATCTCGTCATCTTGGTAGAAGGTAGTTAACTCCTCAACCAGGATAATGAGTATAAACATTATGCTTGAAGCGACTTATCCTCATAGCTATGTCTCCATTGGTTACTTTAATCCTCTTTTCCTAATACTAGGTTCACTACTTATGGATTATTCCGACCACCCACAAAGACACACGGAATCATGTGGATGATCAAGTCACCACGACAGCATTCGCGAGTATTAAGGCTAAGCCTTAAGGCCATTAAGAGGCGTAGTGCAACCTCTCCAATGGGAAGCACGTATCGTCATCGGTAAGGGTTTGCTAAATCCACTCTATTTATATACACACCTGAGTGACGAGTACCAGTCATCATACCAGAAACTTTCCAACTTCATATCTGTGTCCTCCCCTCGTAAAGATAGTTCTAAGGTAAGTCATATCACTGACCTCCTATCCGCCACTAAGGCGCATGGATTAACCTCGCAAGACTGAATGACCGGACCGCCGCTACAGCAACACTGGTGGGAACTGTGGTTGAATCCTCATGGCCATCACCAGTCATGGTACAACCCTCCCCGCGGGGAGTAAACCCCGTCATCGATGGGAGGGCCAGTGCCCCCACCTATTACTGAACCCAACGAGTTGGCGAGATCCAACGACAATACCGTAAGCATCTCGTCTCATTTCGAGGTGCACGCCGTAGGGATATATAGTGCCAATTTAAGGTTAATTATTTAAGTTAAGGATTCCCCAACTGTGGATCATGTTTCCCAAATAAGGTGGGTAACGATTCAAAATTTAGTTGGTCGCAATAAGATCTCAAATGTGAATGCTTCTTTTTACAATTTATGAGAATGTGAATATTTAAAAGCTTTATAAAGCTACAATGCAGAAACACAACCAAAAATAGAACAATACGCAAACAAGAACTTAATTTAGAATGGCAAGAAATGAATAAACATAGTCAGTATATTTGCAGACGCAGCTTCACTTTAGCATACTTAGCATCCTAAAACCTAGATATAAAACCCTAGAACCTTCTTACCTAATTAGAAATTCAATTGCATTATGAACATCATTTCAGTTTGAGTAAGCAATGAATTCAAAGCAATTCTTCGCCATTTCTATAAACATTTATCATATTTGATTATAATTTATTGATAACTAATATTAAATATTTTTAATGTTTTATCTTCGCTAAAACTATCTCTCATCTATTAGAAATAAACAATATGTTGTTTATGTGTAAAAAAATTATGTTTAACGAAGATGAAATAGTATTTTGTAAAAAGTACGTTGTAAGGCTTTAAAATTTAGATATTTCTGGTTGAGATAGTAGAAGCAATGAACCCATTAACTCTCATGTTACAAACTATTAAGTTAAAATAATGATGCAGATTTTTTTTTTTTTTTTTTTGCATATAACAAATAAGAATTTTTTTATACGATTTACCCCCTTTTTGGCAATTGCTTTTCAAATAATTATAATAAATGAATAGAATTTAAAGCCCGGTGATATTTTTTAAAGATAATGGAAAGATTTTTACTAATGGAAACATTTGGCTTATTTCTTCCACCAAGCTACATTTTCAGGTGAAGGCATTAATGACATGACACAAATCTAATCACATTATAATTAATACGTTTAGCATAACAATATACATACCTTAATGATTCAGCTTCTACCCGGCCTGACCATTGTGGTTTCTTTTTCACACGCTCCATAATTGCCATTTCCATACTGGTCTTCTCAATGGCGACGGTTTATGGCAGTGTAATTGCTTACAGATGGACAGCTGGAGAACCCTCCTTTTAAGAACGGACATCTGACCCTTTAGAGTGAGTCCAGATAAAGGACCATCCGAGCACTAATCGTGTGTGCGACACAAATTTCTAGCCTGGATTTTTTCAATTGTGGACCACGAACATTAATGCGGTCGAATGTAAGCCAGTGAAGTTTTTGATTAACCACAATTGGAGAATCGGCAGCCCAAATGCTCCAATATGGATGAGAGGTGGATTGAAAGAAGACAGAAAAGAGACGGAGTTTTTTGGTGAAGTGGTCCAGAGGAAAGATCGGTGAAAGTCGAGCGTTCGAGAGAAGATTCCACCCGAGGAATTCGGTGGAAATTCTGCAGCTGACCCCGGTACCAGCGTGAGACTTTGGCGGCCGGTTAGCTGTTCTCGGGAGTTTCTCAGAAATATTTCAAGGAACTATTCTTGTGGTGTACCACATAGAACTTTTCCCTTAACCCATTTTATAAATAGCATTTTTTTCTGTAAATAAAAGCTGCAAATAAAGTAATTTGATTAAAGCTCTACCCTTTATTTGATCGGAACAGATCGAGACGTTACACTATCTTTCAGCCAATTGCATTTCATTTCTGTCTCACTCAAACAGCCACCGTCTAGAGTGCAGCACACAGCAATTCAACACTCCTCTGTTGCTTCGATATTCTCTCTTCAACTCCGACTACTATTCACCACCTTCCAATTCACGACGACTCGTCATTTCAGGACTACTCCACGATTACTACACGACATTCCAGCTTAAGAGTGCCGACCTTTTATAATTTTCGGGAGAGGGGCTACAAGCCTTTAGGCCGATCAGGGCTTATCTGGACGTATTTCGATTCCTAATGACGGATTGACAAAACTATCGAAGTTCGAGAATTATCCATTCTTCCACCAAAGTTGCCAAGTCGCCAAAAAGTATTTCCAAAATATTTCAAGGAACTATTCTTGTGGTTCCACATAGAACTTTTCACTTAACCTAGATGATAAAGAGTATTTTTTTCTGTAAACTAAAGATGTAAATAAAGTAATTTGATTCAAACGCTATCCTTTATTTGATCGGATCAGATAGAGACGTTACAATACATTTACATTGTCTTCATTCGGAGTTGTAAAAATTTCCAATGCATAACCATCTTATGACAAGTATGATGATAAGATGTGTCGTCCTTCAGATTGAATTTTAAAAATTTAAGTTGTATTGTTAAATTTCAAAAATTGTATGACTACGCTCGAGATCAGTTTTTGAAAAGGAAATTTTGTATAAAATAGATAATTTTTTTTTGAATCAAAATATATCAGTTAAGTGAGAAAAGGTTTTAAAAAATTGGAAAAAAGGGTTTTTTTTCGGGGAGAAAAGGTTATAAACCGAAATTCTTGTAATTTACAAGTTTATAGAATGATTTGTTTTAAATTTTCCCTAGTTTAAGATAAATTTTCGGGTTTCATTAAGTTAAATTTTTTATAGCTTAATATATATTTACTATTCCTCAAGATAAAAATATACATTTTTTAACCCATTCTTTAAATACTGTGGTTAAATTGATAAACAACAGGAATTTTTCAATTTATTTCACTTTATGAAGCATCAAAAAAACTATAAATATTTCTAAATGAATGCATTGCTTATTCTCTAATTCAGGAACTACAAACGGTTGTGAAAAATTATAAGTTTAAACAAAAAACTATGCATTAAATGTTAATTCATGTTTTTTCGTAAAAAAACTACCAACGTTTAAAATTTGTAAAAATAGCATGTAAGGATGCAAAATAGCATTAAAACATATGTAAGTTCAAATAAGAAATTAATGCAATTTTCCGTAAACAGAAACGAAATTCAAAAGTTTTTACAACAAGCTCAAACAAACGTTTTTACAATCTGTTTTAAATAGACAATTTTAATAATTTCGAAAATAAAGTAAAATAAACAAAAGACTTTTTGATATAGTCTCTTCACCATTCATTTGATTCACAATATGAGAATATGAAATGGAATCAATATAACATTTTATAAATTTTTAAATCCCTTCTGAGAATATATTTCATTTCAAGACAATCTGAATTTAAAGTACGAAACTTATAAAATCAATTATCATAAATAAATAATGATAAAACACTTTCCCTAGATACTATAGTGATTATCTATACAACTAACGCTTGTTTCAAAATCCATTTTCGTAAAAAAAATTATCTCAAATACCTCACGCCTATTAAAATTGATAATCACTTATAATTTTTCTGTTTTGCATGAGTAAAATTTATTAATTTGAGCTTAAGCTTCAAATTGACGTCTTAAGCCCCATCCTTTCTTGAAAATCGTTAAGAATCCAGGATATAAACACGCAGTCCTGGAACTGTTAAATCAGCCACGTGTACGACGGATTAAATTACTTCCAAGAGTTGTTTATTCCCCCTAACTTTCATTCGAATAATTTGCGGTTCGCCCCTGGTTACGGTATCCCACGCACTTTATTATAAATTTCTTTTAGAGCGTCGTCTTGCCCGGACGGAAAATAGAAGTTGATATTCATGGTCTCCGAACTTTTACCGGTGGAGCCCTCCTCTTCACGCTCGGCGGACCAGATCGTTTCTCCCCGGGCGCCCCTTTTCGCACGACGCCCCTGCATTTGCAGCCCCCGCTCTTTGCTTTGGAACGGCGGATGTTTGCGACGATTGAACATCGGAAAAGTGTTTCGGTGTGGGGGGGGGGGCGAATTTATAACAGAGTTTGTGGACTTTTAAAGAGGTATTTCAACAGGAAGGGATGACTAGGAGGGAGAGAAAAAAAAACCGCTTCAGAGTTTTTATATATATATATATATATATATATATATATATATATATTCTAATAGATTAGTTCCAAGGCCGTTTTTCGCAATACATTTTTCCCCATAGTCTGCTAAAATTTTTTATTGATTTTTGGTCGGTGAAACATAAATTACGTTAGAAATGGCGAGTGGGAGAGAGCAAAGCCATTGCCATGAGCAGAAACTAGATTCGATTGTGGTTTTTCACTGTATTCTTTCTTCTCCTTCCGTTGCTTTGCATTGGTATGGAGGACGTTTCTAGTCAGAGAAGCAGGAGAGCTTTTTTTGCCTGAAAAGTAATGACCATATACCTAAAAACTTGCAAAAGATCAAAATGTTGTGCACTGTTTCTGGTCGTCGGTGATATATATATGATTTATTACTTCAATCCTATAACACAAAAATAAATATCGCTAACTATAAATATAATGAAGTGATTTTAATTAACGTGTAATTTTTGCAAAACAAATTACACGTTACTTTGCGAATTGAAAAAAATACAAATAAATATAATGAGAGTCTATTTGCCAAGAAAATAAATTGTCATCACAGAAATTAACACTAGAATGTATGAATTTTTATTCTTTCTGAAAAAAAAAAATATTTTGGAACATATTTTTTGGAAAACAAAATGTGTGTTTTGAATAGCAGAAATTTAAATCTTCCGTGTAATTCGAAAAATTCATAATTGGTTATATTACGAATTAAACAATGTCCCAGCAGCATAAGTTACATTATTATAATACTACAATAAAAATATAGTCCTACTTTATAAATATATTTTTTACAAAGCTAAAACGATATTTTACTACTGCAAGTATTCATACTACAGCTATCTTTGTATTTTTCCAATGTTTAAATCTAATTCTAGAAACGCCATTGCTATATATCAGTCTTTTTTACAAATGTTTATAGAATTCATATAAAAGGGGAATATAAAACTTATTGTAGGTTTTCAGAACAGCCATATGACGCTTATAGATGGTAACAAAAACTTGTTGCCAAAGAGCTACAGGATTCACACCAGGGTTAATATTCCCTAATAAGACATAACGGGCAAAACTGATTTTTTTAAACAAAATATTTTTTTGCGATTCAATGTAACCTAGCTAATAAAGAGACTGTAATTGCAAAACTTCCCTTTAAGTTGAGATGATCTTCACAACATTAAACAGAAATTCGTCTGATTTATTTGTCGATGACAATATTTTTTATGAAACATCTTTGTTTCCTTAATTTTCGTTTCAGAATTTCTCATGCTAATGTACATGGTAGCAATGGTGGAAACTCAACATAGCCAGACTTTGACAGCTAACTTAGAGACAAGATGTATGAGTTTACGGAGTTTGATAATTAGTAGAGGATTTTCCTTTCGTTTTCTTTTATTTCCTTTCACTTTCTTTCGTTTTCTTCTTATATTTTTTATCTGCGATTTACGATTGAATTTGTTACAAAAATGAATCATTTTTACTGTAATTCTTACGAATTTTTATCTTAATTATTACCTCTTTCTCTCTCCCTCTCTCTATATATATATGTGTGTGTGCGTGCGTGCGTGCGTGCGTGTGTAATGTTATTTTAAATCAAATTTAAATCCAAATTAATTTCTATTGTTTTATCTTCATTTTCTCAAATTAAAGTCATTCTGAAGTAGTCTTTTATTTCCTGACCCGAATATGCTTTATCTACTTAATTAATTCAAGAAATTCTTTGTAAACTTCTTAGTCAGTGGTTCCCATGGAGAGAGTGATGTATAAAAGTAGCTGACCTGGGCAAATAATTTTATAAAAAGATCCCTGTGTTTTCTTTGAAAGTCGCATGCTCAGAAATCCCCATGAGAAATTTAATAGTCTATAAGCACTGTAAACAACATTTTTCCTATCAAAATAAGTAATTTAAAATACGGTATAAAATGTTCGAGAGTTTTCCATCATTCCTCGTTCTATGTTGTGTGTATGGTGTCCGTTTGTACATATACATGCCTGTTTTTCTGTGATGAAATAAAAATCCGTAACAGCCAGAATGGCTTTACGGATTCAAATGGCTTTTCAGTGTCTTCGAACTGCAATCTACTTCTACTGTCGAACATTCTGCAAATTTAGAGAGGTGATAGCAGGAATCAAGGGAATAAAAGATCACCACACAACATAGGATACCAAATGGAAATTATAGAAATTCCGAAATTTCGTGAAAATTATTTAAAAAAATATAAATCATGTTCCAAATATAAGTATGCTGTTAAGGAAAATCACATTCACAGAAATGATGGTTTTTTTTTTTTTTTTTTTTTTTTTTTCATGAAGATAATACGCCGTTTTTATGTTACAGGGGGTCGTAAATTACTGAAAAAGAAAAAGTAGTTTACAGTTCTTTTCTCCAAAAGCATTAAAATTTCAAGAAAAATAAATTTTGCAAATATAAAGAATTTGATACTCGTCGATGTCACAATAATTCAGAAGTTATGATTTTCAAGAAAAACTAAAGTGGACGCCAGAAAATATCGTTGCATCATCGGTATTAGTCTTTGCAGAAAGTGTTAGTAAAATCCGATGATAAATTTAAAAAGGTGTTGGTTTACATGAAGAAAATAACCATTAAAAAAACAGAAAATTAACCTTAAAAATTGTATTTTTTCGAACTCTTTCTCTTTTTTCTAATTTTTACCAAAGGTGACAGTGTGACCTCAATTAAAATATCTACTTATCTCCTTTACTATAAGACTCAGGATAAGTCAGAAACCAATATTACAGATTTATGATATTAAGAATTAATATGAAAATAATTTTTCTGAAATACAAGAAAAAAAAAAGGTTTGTCTTATTTTCAAAGTTATTTCTTGTTCTTTTTGTAAATGTTTTTGGTGCTGATTTATTAATAAGAACTAAATATCTACTTCCAATACATATACATTTAAATTTCATCGATTATTCATGAAATACGTGACAGCAAGAGATACTTTTTTCTGTAGTAATAATTTGGCATCCTATGCAGAAGCATTTTGTCTTTTACTTTCTTTATTTAATCCATATATAATAACCCAATAAATATTAATTTCCCACGGATATAAATGAGTTTTTCTTAAGTAAGTGACTTCTTATATAATTCCTTCTTTCTTTTGGACCGAAAAGAAATCTCTTACTGAAATAGAATAAATAAAAAGGGTGCTCAATTCTATTCTCCACTCCATATCCCCCCTCTGATTCTTTTATGACTCACTTTGATTCATCATCTGCGAACATTTTATTGTCTTTCAATTAGCTAACGCATCGTAACGATTCAATTCCCAGAAATTACCAGTGTACATCCTGTACAAATGGGGCGCCACGATTCCGAATTCCCGGCCCGTATCAAGTAGCGGAATCGTTAAACGAACGCGTTCCCAAGAAATACAACGATGTTGGCACAAGTTGTATTGAAAAGTCATTAGCATAAATCAAACTCCTTTGATTTACGGACTGAGATTTCATGGAAAAAACTCAAAAAAAGGGTTAGAAAATGAATTACCGATCGTCGAATCATCAACTTTTACGCGTGCCTAATTAAGACACTTTGTAGTAATTAGCCGACTTCGTTCTATTCCATTCGTGGTTCTGGAATCGATACGGAAGAAAAGTGCTTGAAAACCAATAAAGTTTGCTTTCCTAAGCCAAATATCGACGTCATTTCCTTAGGGACTAATAAAGGGTTCTCAGAATGAGTTTCTTTTGGGAAAAAAACAGTTATAAGATTAAATTTGGCGGAAGTTTTTCCGATGGCGCTCGAAAAAAATTCTTCTGTTAAACTGAGAGCATTTAATGAACTTCAGAATATAGAAGTTTGATTTTTTCACTAAGCTTTTTAAGAAAGTGTATACTTCTGAATATGAAAATTGCTGAAATTTCTTATAAATAAAATGCATTAATGCTTGCAAACTAAAAAGACAATATTGTTGATAATGTGCTTGCAAATTTTGATTTTCATTCCCTCTTTTTTTCAAATACAAAGTATCAATCCCGAGATTTCAACAAGATTCAAGCTCTTAGAAGTCTCACAATTTAAGAAAAAGCATTTCTGATTTCTTACATACGTACTATAGTGAACATATAGAAAATCGTCATAAGATTCGAACTCGAAGTTTTGATAAATCTCCATGCTTTAGAATTCCCTGTAGTCGAAAGAAACATTTTTGTAAAATGCCCCTCTGTCTAAGATAAAGATAACTCACAAACATTTTAAGCTCGACGGTTGAAATTTAATATACGGTCTTCATTTCAAATTTGCATATTTATATCAAATTTTGGGTAAAATCTGTTCAGAGGTAATCTGGCTGTTCAGATTATAAGTTATTTGATTATAAGTTAACACGGTAATTACAAAACGAAGAGAGCTATACAAATTCCTTTCGGCACACAGATTTAACATCTACTGTGTAGAAACCTGCCGAATTTTAGGGCAAATCCAGCCTTGGATTGATTCTCTACAGATCAGAATCTTTCTATACTTTCAGAAACATGCATACGAGATAATTCAAACACGTAATAACTTGAGTATATCAAATTTGTTGTGGGAATTTGTGATTACAAGTGCAGTTTTGTGTCCGCCATGTTTATAGTACAAATTCGTTTTTTGGATACTATTAACCACATTCCAGGAATTAATCTCCTCCCAAGAAACTGGCCAAGAATGATGAGATAGATTCAGTAAAAATACAAAATTTATCACATAGAATTATGAAGACGCGTTAATGCCATTCAAGGCCTTCTCTGGCGTGACACATTTATACAAATATGCCTGAAAAAACATTTGGATAGACTTTTGCTGTTGGTTTAAATTCGCCTTCATAAATGCTCAAAAGTTGACAAACCTAAATAAATAAAAGTTAGTGAACCAAATTGTAGATTTCTGACTAATGCTGATGGAATTAATCAATGATAAGTCTATCTATTGTATGGAGATGAGTACGATATATAGAAAACACAAGTTGCATGGATGGAGATTATCATGAGCTTTATTTACAGACATGAATTGAACTATAATCTTTAACATCTTCACCAAAAATCAACTGTCTTAGGTTTGTTTATTTATTACAATAAAAACGAAATAATTGAAAGCATCAAAAAGCCGAATAAGCAAAATCTTGTATATTTTGATTCCAAATATATAGACCTATTCCAAATTTCAGTTTAAATCTCAACCTGGCAATTAACGTAAAAGCATGCAACTACACAAAAAGTATACTTGCATCAACATTTCAGATACAATCAACCGCTTTCAGGTTCGAACCATAATCTTAAATATGCATGTCCTTTCTGAATGTGATGATTCAAAAGCAGAATGAAATTTGGTAAACCAAAATGGTTTATCTCTAACATTTTAATATTTTATTGAAGTTCATCAAAAACGGTTTGTTTTAGTTTTCTTTTTTCGTTATAAAGAAAAAGAAATAACTAAAAAAATAAAAAAATGAAAGCAAATAAAATGCAAATCTTGATTCCATAAATATAAACCTATTTCGGATTTCAGATAGAATCATTCAAAAAAAATGATCCAAAATTTGTATTCAATTGTTTTCACTAATCTGCAGTGGTAGCTCTACCATTAGGACTGATAAGCTGCAGAATTCCATGAGATTATCTATTGAAGTTGGATTTTCACCTATTATCAAATTCACTACACTATTCAGAGAATTTGTAGTCCTGGGTTTTGTATATCGTTCTGAGAATCCGGTGGTCAATGAAAAAAGAAAAATTAGCTGGAGTGATCTTCCTAAATCTCTGATAAAATTGTCATGCCTGAAAACGCCGTACAAGGCATTGTCCTAGAATGGCTGTGAAATATTAATTTTCGGCTTGAATTTAGTATCTTTATTGAATTTTTCGTGTCATTTTTCCTTTCGTATCAATTTTTCCTTGGCGAGGCTTTAGCTAATTAATCCCATGTACGTGGTGAATAGTAACCAAAAACTGAATTTTTGTTTTAGACATAATTTTTATCAACCGAAATAAACCAAAATGTGAAATAAACTGCACTTAAAACCACAAAATCCCAAATAAATCTGACATATTTAAGTGATTGCGATTTTGAGCTATCATTTTTTCATGTTTTTTTAAAGTAGAGACCGAGAAGCGGTTGATTCCATGTTGGATTTGGCTCTAAAATTTATGCGTATCTACATAAAAAATGCTAAATCTGTGTACCGAATTTTATCTATCTAGTTTTCTTTTTAATTATACTTTTGACCTATATTTGAGAAATCAGTAGAGGATCAGTAGAAAACGTCTTCAGATTTGATTTTACACAAAATTTGGTAGTAATCTGCAAATTTGGTGTAAAGACCGTTTGTTGAATTTCAATCGTCTAGTCTAAAGCATTTTTGAGATTTCTCTGTGACAGGCAGACAGACAAATATTTTCTAAAAACATGTTTTTTGGACACAGGGAAGTCTAAAACATTTTCTGATATTTTCTGAAAATAAAAATGCCTAGTTTTAATGTGTTGAAAATTTCTATACTTTCCCTGCACTACGCATAAAAAAAGTATGAAAAAGTAAGGGGAAAAAAACTATAAATTCTTGAAACGAAGTCAAAAAGTAATTCAACAAGCAAGATAACCACATAGATTGTCAAAATAAAAATTCGAATTTGTACGCTTAATTTCTGGATCTTTTGGCTGTTCTTAATTTTATAATTTACTACAAGATTATTGGAATGAATAATGAATGATTATTAGGAATAATATTTTAATTAAAATTCACTACATTCCATCAGTTACTCGGCTGCAACTTCCATGTTTCTAAATACGTATTTTACTCAAAAGCTTTATTTAGGAATCATGCATATTTTCTTATAACTATATGATATACGTAATAGGTCTATTCTACAAAAGATATCGCTAAGTGAGTTCTTAGGCCTCTTACAAATTATAGAATTACGGATCACTATCGTCCACACCATTCAGAAAACATCTTCATCAACGTTCAGATCAATTTAATGATATGCATTCATGGTCTTGATGTCTTACAGTAATACAATGAATTAATGATGAGATAGAGCGCATCCATAAACCTGCTCTCGCAGGTGTCAAGGGTTCACAGAATAGTTAATCAAATTTCTTTCCACTTTCCATCCATCTTCTCTAAATGGCCGGCGTTCGTTTGATTAATTGAAATACTCCAAATACACATGAACCGAAACTTATGTGTATGTAAATCGTTCATTAATATGCGACTCTTGGATTAAACTGTAACGTTTTGATTGTGAAAAACGCAATGGAATCAGTTCAAGTAACATCGGGGTTATATAAAGAAAGTAATAGGATGTGATATTTACTTTAGACATTTTGTTGCACTAATTTGTAGAGTCTTATTAATTTTTTTCTGCCAATTAAAGAGATTTTCCAAATTAAATTAGTAAGAAGATTTTAACGCATCCAACAAAAATATAAATTTTCTAATCCAAGAAATTTTTACAAACTCTGAATTTTTCAGAAAATTATATAAAATACAAGATTGCCATTGAAACTTATTATATATTACCACGTAAATAGAGCTCAAGAAGACACAGGAAGTAGAGTTAAATCAATTTATTAACTTAACCCTGAACTAAGAACACTGACTTCTTCAAAAGATGTTCAGCTATCATGCAAGTAGGGAAAGTTCCAAAATACCTTTCTGGAGACGTTAAGAAAAGTTCAGAACACTTGTCTGGTACTTTGAAGAAAGGTCCAAAATCTTCTGGAACACGAAATAAAGGGAAAACAAATCAAGGAAAAGTAATCAAACAAATTTTATGTCTACTGGGATTCGAACACATAATCCACGAACTATGAGTCCAGCGTCTTAACCATTCAGCTATGCAGACTCGGCAATAGTTCGTTTCAATGCGGCAATATATTGAGCCAATTTATTTTGCAGATTTAAAACAGTATTTTATAAATCAAACAAATAGTATGAGCATAATAAAGGAAAGCTGATGACAAAATAGTCTGTTATAAAAGGTGTTTCAAAGTTAATGCAAGATTAGTTTTTGCTACCATGGCAACCCTATTTAAAACATTTGAAAGCAGATAATTTAAGGTTAGTAAAAATGGAACATTACACTATGAAACAACTTGCATTTATTGTTGAACAATATTTAAAAAATAATGACCATAGTTTATAATAATGAAATTAATGAAAAATTTCATAAAAAATAATGAAATTTTGAGAATTGATCCCTTAGATCGGGTGATTTAAACACCATTGGATTTTTTTGATAGGGCAATTTTAAGTCAGAGATATATTCCAAGAGGTCTACATGCACGCGTGCATTCAAAGAGGAAATTTAACGCTGCATCAATGAGATTCAGCCAAATTTAGGCAAAATGGTTCATGGAAAATTTCCATTAATAAGTAAGAACTACCAAAGCCGTGGTAGCCATTTGTTCTATGTGTTATTCCATTTATAAGCCTATCTTGCATGCTTTACGATTTGATGCAAATAAAACATATTAAAGAAAAAAGTTGTTTTTTATTTAATTCAAATCTTGCGTCAACACATTGTTCTATTTTCTAACATTCCAATTTTTACAAGCCATAATCTATCAACTGCATTATTTAAATCTTGCCTTCATTTTGGGACACTTTACATTATTATTCCCTTATGGCATGAAATTTTCAAGGGATAATCAATATAACTAATGCAGAAAGGAAGACTTAAGAGTAGACAATTTTTTTATGCTATTTAATATTTATTTTAGCCTTTAAAAGTCTCCAAATGTCTCAAAAGTCTCCAAATTAATCTAACTTAATTAATAAAATAGCTATTTTCTAGATAAATTCAGACATGTGGTGTATAGGTAAGTTTGTGTTAATTACACCTGTTTTAATGGTGCATAATCTTACTGAAATATTTCATTTTTGGAATACAATATATCAATAATTTATTATAAATGTGCAATCAGTATGATTTGTTTATAAAATTCTCTGCTAATTTTTTGATCTTTTATCATGAATTTCTCAAATTTCCATCCTTTGAAATTTTAGTATAAATCATAATAGAAATCATCTTACTTTTAAAGGAATTGATAATTCCAAGATATTAAGAAGTATCCTCCAAGTACTGATGTAATAAATGTATAGTATAAGTTTTGAATCATAATGCTGTTCAATGCGAAATAGCATCTCATCGGAAAATGTTTTTCTACCAATACTTTTTTACTACGCATATCCACCATTTTTTGGTATATTTCTATATTTTTATTATTTACCAATCAAACGAGCTTTTCTATGAAGAGCCCGAAAATCTACTTTTTTAAATTTATGATAACTTACAATGCTGTTTGATTTACACTGTCCTCTGCATCCATTTTATTTGTAAAACATTTTTTTTTTCAGAAATATTCAATTTTTTCAGAGAAATATGTTCTTAATATCTGTGAAGTTTTAAAAAAGAATGGAAAAAAGAATACATCAGTATACCTCATAAATTAGATGACATAGAAACTAGGAAATTATATTTTAAATATCAAGATACCAAGAAACTTTATTGCATTAGAATTCATATGTTATACATTTTTATATGTTTCGGTTTCTTAATTGGAGCTGATATTTTTGAATATCTTAGCACCGAGATATCTGAACATAAGCACTTAGATACTTAAATATATTTGAAGCGATATATTTACATTAATTGTATCAAATATTAATCACTGCACATCTATTTGATATTTTTTATATTAGCTTTAATACGTTAAATATACGTACTACTTAAATAATTATTTAACCATTTTAGATGCACAAAGTAATATTTATAAATTTCTTTTATCTGCTTTCATGTCTTGCGAAATATCAAATATTAATTATTTATACGAAATATAAAATTAAATCATGTTATTATTAATGTATTATAATAAAAAACATAGAGTAATTTTTTCATTCCATTCTTTATGTTACTATTAATATCTGAAGCAGGTACTTTTTTCTTTTGTAACTAAAAAGAGTAAAAATAATTTCTTCAATACATAAAACAGTAAAGTAATAACATCTTAGACATTGAAGCGATACTCAAATAATAATTTAAAAAGATTATTAAAAACATTTTGCTTACAAATGAGCTAATATTTATATCGTTTTAATCAAAATAAATGGAGGGATAATTAAGGAAGCTAATAGTTATTTTAAAAAATCAAAGTATGTCCAGAAAGAATTCATTAAAGAAAATAAAAAGGAAAATTCAAGACTGTCGAAAATAATTTTCATCAAAAAAGAAATAATACTTCTAAATGAAAGCACAAATTGCATAAAATGAACTGCTTTCATTTATTTATTCATTATTCTGTGCTCTAGGCTATGGATTATATTTCCAATAATTTCCTAATTAAGTTATTTTATTAAACGAAAGAAAGAATTTTATTCTTTGTGTTTTTCAATATAATTTAGAAAATAATAATCGTTATGGGAAAAGTATGATAATATTCTTAAGAAATTGCTTTAGGTAAAAGAAATTTATCAAGAAAAAGAATTAGATTAGGTTGTTCAAAAATAATTGAATAAGTTTTGGGTTAATTTTTTTATTGTCTTATTAAAAGACAATTCGGAGACAACTGTTCTAATGTGGATAAAAGCATTCAAAAATACCTTTTTCCCAAATTTATTTTATTTCCTCTTTTTTCAAAATCAGTTTTTTTTTTAATTAAAAAGCGTTAATAAAGGATATTTTTATCCCTTTTCAACAAAATTTATAACAAAAGCACAAATAAAAACAAACCGATTTTGAAAAGAAATTCAATAAAAACACATAAGTACACTTAAACTCTTTGTTCTCGATAACAATAAATTAAATCGATATCAACAAGAACTTTATGTTCGATGCATTTCTATGCGACGGACAATATTTAAATTTGAAAAGGAATTGACTTTTCATTGTATTTTTGTCGATTCCAAATGAAATATGAAATAATCTGACTGTTATCCAGACAAAATTATTAACTTGGAAGAGTGATATTGCTTATCGCATTCGGACTCACTCAATTCGACTGTTTCTTTTTTTGTTTCTTCTTCCTTTTTCATTCGTGTTCCTTCATTTTTATCGTCTGTCATTCAGGCGAAAACTCTTGTTTTATGATGTGAGAGCAAGGGAATTCACAACAATAGCTTTAACAGAAATTCTTAGTGAAATGTTTCGCAAAAAAAGGGCCTTTATATAAAAGTTTTATTGAATATAATGTTTTTTTGTCGTCAGAAATAAAGCTGGAACTGAATTATTTTGAAAAGAGCTAACAAAATTAATCATATTTCATAGTGTTGGAATTCTTAAAGTTTTGAGTAAATTTTAAATAATAAAACAAAAATGCCAGTGAGGAAGAAGAAAAAGACAGATTTTTTAAATGACAAAGGATGTCTAGCATTCAAAATAATAAAAGATTATAATGTTCGAAAATTGTAATGTGTAATATATATATATTTCAATTTGAAAACAGGGCACTTTAAAAAAATATTTTTTAATCGTTTTATATGAATTCCAAATAATCTTATTCTATGCAATCTTCTTTTTATCTAGATAACAAAGTTGCGGTTTAATGTGAACAATTCACTTCTCGATATTCATTGAATAATTTTCTTCAATAGCTCAATTAGAATTTTAAACTAAGATTCGATAACATGATTACTTGCGCTTTGTCTCATAAACCTTATTTTTCCATAACTTTTTCAAGAAGAAAAGTATGGTATCATTAAATTTTGTAGAAATATAATATAGAGGACGAAAAAAATTATACAGAAATGTTAATAATATTCTTCCTAGTAACCTTGAATTTTAAAAATATGATACAAATTTTTCAATGCATCCAACTGCGTTTTGTTTCCCACACAGAAAGGGGGTAATTAAAATTCCGTAATAAATTACACTCTGCAACGCAAATGGATGAATGAATTGCAGCGAAATTCGGTATATAGGCTTTACACGAAATAAGCTGTAGGAATTCGGGGGAAAAAATTAGTTCTAAACTTTTTAGTAGAGGCTACTTTTCTTGAAATACATTATATTTATCACAGTAAACTTAAAAAAACAGATTACAGAAACAATATTAACAATCCAGAACAAGATATATCAGTAATAAAAAGTAAAACCAGGAAACTGTCAATTTTAGGGAAAAAATGTCGAGATTTGTATGCTTATGAAGAAAAAAAAGAAACATTATGGAAAACCGCTTTCAATAAAAATCTTTTCCTGTCGTTGCATTGGTTTATTTAGATGTTTCCAGCAGT
The DNA here is from genome assembly GCA_026543055.1 of Argiope trifasciata. Taxonomy (NCBI): domain Eukaryota; kingdom Metazoa; phylum Arthropoda; class Arachnida; order Araneae; family Araneidae; genus Argiope; species Argiope trifasciata. The sequence continues at coordinate 2,161,309 of JAPMOQ010052775.1, read as the reverse complement.
AATGATGATAGTATCTTGTAGCAACAATGACTTGTGAAGAATTCCATAATGCATGTGCAAAGTATCCCAACTGATTAGTTACGATCTAATGTTGAACAGACTGTCCATCGACTTGAAGTTTTGCAGGTGAATGTAGTCAGTCATATGGAGCATTTTTCCCTACGTCATCCTAGACAAGATTAAAAACTGCTTCTGTTGTACGATTTCGTCCTAATCTGTTCTTGTTTCTGCAAACTGGACTAATTTTCTTAAACATCGTACTGTTATTTTTTCCTCACCTTTACTTAATATGTTTCAATGACAAGAGGATTAGAAACCGGCCAATAAATGTTAATATGGTTGCGATTTGGCCATTTATTGTATAAAAATTATGTTTTTTCTGGAAAATGCGCCTTCTGGTGGACATTTTGATACTTTTCCTTGAGTGCATCTCATGTATAATCTATGCACCAAATTTCGTTGTAATATATTCAGCCGTTTACGAGGCAGAATGCTGTTTAAAGTGGCAGTTTAATTATAGCCGCCCTGTATATTTTTCAATAGCCTGATAAATATAAGATAATATTATTATTATACCTTAGTACATAACAAATTTAATGGAATAAAAATTTAAATAAAATGACTAAGTATAATAAGAATGCATAAAATATCGGGCTATTAACGCCAGATGTATTCTTTTAACGGAAGCAAAAATTAGTAATTGTAAAGAAATTCTAAAAATGTATTAAAAAAATAAATAGAACAATTATTCAATAAATTGATATTCAATAAATAAATTAATAAAAAACAATTAAAAAGTTTAAGATCTATATTTTATAATAAAAATTCATAAATCAATTATTTGATTTTCTAACAATAAATGTTCATAAAGTTACGTGGGATGCAAACCCAATATTAGTTTCATGAATAGATAGTTATCTGTATCCTCTGAATTGAAGAGAGTTATATGCAGAGGAATTGACAAATTTTAATTAATCTAGTTACAAAACAAATTCACCTAACTGCTATGTGTGCTTGTTTCGAATTTTAAAATAATCTGCACTTAAAAAAGGAAGTGTTTGTATATCTGAGTGTATATCTGTATTATCAGACAATCTATAATACTTTCATGAAGGTAGTCACAATAGTATTTCAATATACTTTGAGTTCCCGATTTAAAATACAATTTTAAAAAAATATTTATTGTTTTTTGTGTGATTTGGACAATATTTCGCATCTATTTGCTTGTAATATAACTTCTAATTATTGTAGAGAAATAAATTCTGCACATTCAAAAAGAGTTTACATTCGTCACAACAAAAAAATATTTTTTATCTCTGACTTAAATGTGCTGAATTTTTTTTTAATTTACCCCTTTCCTTGAATTTTTTTTAAATAGAATATAAAGCTTTGGTTTCTGGCATGTTATTGCGATTTTTTTTAATTTCTTGAGATTTTTTCAAACGTTTGACTGCATTTTAAAACAAGTAGGATCAAAAAATTTTCATTAATTGATTTTTAATTAATTATTATCCACATTAGTTTAAAGAATCCTTTTCGTCTAATCAAACTGTGAAGGCAGAAAAATTTTTCCATTGCAAGTATCGCTTATCAAGTTGCCAAATCAGAGGGTATGAAATCGAGAATTCTTATATTATAATAAAGGAAGAAAGAAGATTTAAATAAGGAAATAATTAGAAAAAAAATTATATGTAACGAAAAGTTATGTGGTCGAAAAATCTTATTTGGCAACAGTCCTCAAGTATAGATTAGATGTCTAAGTTTGAAATATATGAATATGTGAAAAGTCTGGAAGATGATTACGAGCAGTTTCACTTCTACATCAAATTTAAAATCAAGATGCATTAAAATTTTATTGTGAAATTTCATTCGTTTTATTAGAGCATACTGAATTGTAACTAAATTATTAAGTAACATTCAAATGAAAACTCTAGCACATCAAATAGTGAGATATATCTAATATCGCTTATGTCTCTCAAGACACATTTAGAGGCTAAAGATTTTTTTGGAGGTGGGAGGGCTATGAGCATTGATGATAGAACTATGAATTTCTAAATGGATACAACGACGGTATGGGAACATATTTTTTTCTCTTTCTCTGAAAAATAGAGATTGAGAAGAAGTAAGAGACAACTAAAACCGTATTTACACGTCATAAGCTTTCATATAAAATTAAAAATTTTGAAATACGTCTAGGGATTAAGGTCATCTGATTATGGCATGAGTGTTTTGGGGAATGTAGGGATGATATCGTTAATGTACATAGGTAAATGGCAACGAGGGTACAGCTAATTATTAAATTAACTAAGGTGTAATTAATTGTCTACATTTGATAATATTTCAGAATATTAAATATTTCAACAGATTACTTCACATTCTTTTTAACAGATCCAGTAAAATAATAATTTTAGACCTGAGTTATATGAATTTTTTTTCCAAAAAAATATCCATAAGAATTAAATGTTTTTCTTTTAAGTACGAAAATACTGTCATGAGCAGTTGGTTCCAAAATTAAACTGTATAATGATTTCTTTCGTTATCAAAGGAGATTATATTGATTCTCTTTACTTAGTGTTGCCTTCACATGGTAAAAATAAATTTATCTTAAGCTGTGGCAAGACGTCTTATAATTTTCCTTACTTTAAGCCCCTCAGTGAATTCCATAATTAAAAACGGCAAATAAATTTGCCATGTATTATGTAAGCATGGATTGATTCCATTTTGTTAACCTAATTATTGACATCTTTACTCATTAAAATAATTAATTAAAGTAAATAAATAATTAAATGCTTCCTAACAAGATTACTACTCAAAACTTCTTGAATTAAGTGGCAAAAATCTAGGAATTACCTTATCGTAAGGATTGAAAAATTAAACTATATGTTTCAAATAGCATTTTCAATTTTTAAAATTTTATTAGTGAAAGAAGTTATTTAAAAATTAATTACAGTTTTAAAACGAAAAATAGACGTCTTGGATCAAACTGTCTATTCTCTCTTTCATTTATCAAAACACTTGGCCATATCAAATCCGATCACAATTTATCGGAATAACAGCGTATGCTTTTGTTATTGTTGTTGTTCCTAATGGCATTTGCCATGGGCAAGTTTGCTGACAAAGTTAGCGATTTTAAACCGAGGCCACTTCTCTTGTTTTAGTAGAGGCAACTACGTCCAAGGCTACGTTTTAGCTACTCCCGCATTACATTCACTTGCACAATTCCTTTTTACAGGGTGAGGGCATATTCACGAATCTCCCAAATATAACAGATGAAAAATAACCCTGCCGGAACCGGGATATGAACCCGGGACGACCAGATCATGAGAAAGACGCGTTATCACTATGCCAGAAAGTGGTAAACATCATGTGTAGAAATAAATATTACTGCGGCTGATTTTCAGAATTTTGTTCAATGTTAATCTTTCTTTGCATAGTACCACAAAGATCATGTCCTCCCTCTTATTTGAAAGAGTTGGGTATTTTTAACCAGAGTGAGATTATTTTTGAAATATCAAACAGTGCCCTCTTTTGAAGGGTTTTATGGCACTTGTGAACATTAGTTGTTTAACTGCCCAAGACAATATATTTAAAAAACCAACTCAATAATATTTAAAAGATTTATCCAATACTTAAGCTATTGAAATATGTTGAACTAGATTTAAAAAATATTAAAATGAAAGAAATCAGATTCCAAGTAAGACATCTGAATCACAACCTTCCCTTCCAAATTTGGAAATCGCACTCACTGGAAGACAATTGATATCCTAAAATATTTCATATCTATCAGATTTGCATACAAGTCAAATCCTCACCAGAATCAGGTCCCAAATTTTAAACCCTCCGCTCCGGAACGCTCAAATGGGACATGAATTCGTTCTACCTATTATATAAACATGAGATTCCCTTCAAAATAATATTTAGTGTAATGATTGAGCTATCCAATGAAGACAGTAATGAAATTCAAATCTAACTGAACTAAATTCAAACATGTTTACTCAAAGCCGCAGCTGAAAAATTTATTACTCATGCTGTTAATATGTACTAAATAAAACACAGAACCACACAAAAATATATGATGCAGTTTCAAAATTTTTGACCCAGTACATAATTAATAAAAAGGGGACACAAAACGGCAAAAAATGTACCAATTTATTTAAATTAACACCCTCCAATATGTGCTCCTAAATTACGATTATGTTAGTATGTAAGGGATGTCATTTCGCATTAATCAACACCGAGCAACGCGCGAGTTTCGCCCGTTGTTACCCGCGCGCGTGCATGCATTAAAACATTGTTTCAGCTCAGCTGCCGCCTCGATACAGCGCAGGTGCAGATGCATTTCTATGAAGTGGAAATAATGGTTTCCGCCACGCAGTGCCTCCCACATTCCGAGTTAGCGAAATTAAATTCCGTCCTCTGGTGCCCGACACACCGGCTGCTGCGAAATGCAAAGTCTAAATATGCAAAGCCGCTGAGGTGACATGTTCGTCATACTCGGAGGAAATCAACACACCTTCTGTTTCAGTTTCAACCACCGGAGGGAAATGCAAATTTCTGTAAGCCTTAACCGTGGAACCACTGACCTGGAATTTTGAATTTTTTTTTTCAAAAGTGCGGTTGTAAAGAAAGCAGAGACAAGAAATTCGATTTTAAAATTTAAAATGGTAACAAAAAATGGGAATGGATGAGCCAGTGTGAACCATTTACTATTTATAGAGAGAAAAACATTTATTGTTTATTAGAAAGCAGAGGCCAGAAACGATGTTTAAAAACAAACTGGTAAAAATATGGGCATAAAGGAGTTATTGAGAACCATTTACTATTTATAGAAAGTAAACAATTTACTGTTTATTAGAAAGCAGCGGCTGGAAACGATGCTTAACAATAAAATGGTAACAAAAAATGGGCATAAATGAGTCATTTCGAACCATCTATTATTTATAGAAAACAAACATTTACTGTTTATTAAAAAGCAGAGGCTAGAAATGATGTGGAAAAACAAACTAGCAATGAAAAATGGCCATAAATGAGCCATTGCTAACCACCTATTATTTATAGAAGGTAGAGCATTGACTATTTTTTAGAGAGTAGAGCTTAAAAATGTGGTTTAAAAGCTAAAAAAATAGTTTAAAAAATGAACTCAAATGAAAGCAAAACATTTACTTTTCCTTAGAAAGCAGAGGCTTGAAACAATATTTAAAAACTAACTAGCAACAAAAAAATGGGCATAAATGAGCCATTGCGAATCATTTGTTATTTATAGAAGGCAGAGCGTTTACTTTTTAAAAAAAAGTAGAACTTAAAAATGTGGATTAAAAACTAAAAATAATTATAAAAAAGGAACTCAAATGAATCCTTGGGAACCATTTACTGTTTACAAGAAAATGTTATGTAGTTGAAAATAATGTAATCCAGATGTTTTAGAAAAATAGTTTTCTCTTCTACGATGATAATTGAAACTTTTACGATATATTTCTCAATTTTATTGAATTCTAATCAGATTCGATAACCAAACTCTTTTACTCATAAACTGCAAACATCAATTTTCTATATTTAACTTATAAATGTTTATATTAAATCACAAATTTTATTCAAAATTGATAGAAAATAGCAAATTTCTTGCAAAGACTTTACACTAAATTTTAACCTTCTACCTCAAATCGTTTTTGGTGTTATTTTTATCACAAACGAACAGACGGATACTTTCCAAAACAGTTTTTTTTTTTTCAACACTAAATCAAAAATCTAAACGGAGAGATTTGTCCAAATCTCGAGTACGAATTTTTTGATTATTACTGCACTTCGTATACGAGAAAGAAAAAATTGAAAGAGCGTAATGAAGATATTACCTAAATAAGTATCGTTAGTACTCTAAATAATATTTTTATACTAATTGTCAAAATAAAACATGAATCAAAATGCATTTATCATAGCAACAACTTGGCTTTAATTATCTATTCTATGTTAGTTAAATTGTATCAGTTTTATGAAAACATAATAAAGATGTTTCTTGCAGATAAAAGTGAAAAAAATTCCTTTAGAATAGTAATTAAAATTTATATCCTGGAGCATAGTTTCGAATGTTGTTTTCTTTTTAAACCCATCAAACATACTTTCTACTCAAGTGATTTCAAGAAAATCGGGAACAAAATATATTCTAAGATACATCTGATTGTTCTAGTTATTCTTAAAACTAAAAATTCTGTCTTATTTGAATACTAAACGGTACAATTATGAAGAACATAAATTGATAAAATGCAGAAAATCGTAGAACCCAAATGTAATTGTTTCTGCGAAAATTTAAAATGTTTGTTAAAAGCTATTCTTCTAAATTTTTCTTTCTTCATGGAAAAAAAACATATAATAAGAGAAAGAGCTTCCAAATTATTACTTTTTAATGTTCTCAAATCGCTGAGTTAAAATAATTGGCTTTAAGAATTCATTTATGAAAGATTCTAAAAGTAATTCACATTTGGTTTTGGAAGAAAAATAAATATTTTATTTTCTGGAAGGATAAATTATTATTCGAAATTTTGTGAAACAGCTGGAAAAGTGTAATGGCTATGGTATTTTGAGATAATAACCAGCAGCAAAGCACATCCACTGGGAATCTCGTCAATTTGCTAGATAATTGCCAAACTATTCATCCACTCACTGCCTTTTTTAAAATATTTGATGTTTTATGTATTGAAAGAACCGATTTGTTATTCTTCTTGTATTCGTAGCAGCTGTTCTTCTTATATATTATTAAATATTTGCTTTTGTTTAAAAACGAATAGCTTTCTCCACGAATGGAGTCATTCTTTATTTTAATTCTGTTTTGTTTATACTTGTATCTATTTCAGAAACAAAAATATGGATTTTCGAATAAGTTAAAGTCAAGGAAGAACATCGTTTGCTATTTTTTTTAGAAACATACTGTTCACATTAAACTTTATTTATCTAAATATTATTTTCTTTATTATTTGTTTAGAATGACAACAATAATTTAATGCGTTCCATTTAAGCAAAATTTTATATATATTTCTCTCTATATATTGCAAAACGTAGACAAATGGATCAAAGATTTTCAAATATAGATGATGTTCCAAAATTGTTTTCAGAAAATTCCTTAGTAAAAAAAATTAATTACAAAGATTTATAGTTTGAAAATGAATCAACATTATAAAAACTTAAGTAAACATTTTAAGACTTTCATTAAATTCTAGTCATTTCTACAACTTTAATTAATGCATCTGCCTTCGATAATAAAATCACATCTTATAAAAAGAAATAAAATAATTACAGAATAAATAGTAAAAAAGGTAGCAATTAAGAGAAAAAATATATAATGCAACGATAGTTAAATACTTTACACAGTAAGAATACATTTTAGTACATTTTTTTGTACGAAGAAATATTAAGCGATAAATTTTATTCTGGATTAAAATCTATGCGATATTTTTTTTCTTTATGAATATTGCAGTTTTCTAAATATTTTTAAGCTCAACATTGATTAAGACAAAGATATTTATCAGTTTTCTTTCATAACGAAAGTAGATTATTACTGTAGTTTTTATACTGAGCGAATACATAAAATTTTGCGTTTAGAATTTTTTTTTCATAATAAATGCCATAAAATAAAATTAAAGGGGAATATGAAGGAAGTTCATGACATACTAATTTATCGTCTGCTTGCTTAATCTTGTATATAACTCAAACGATTACAACTGATTTTTAATGTATATCTATTTGCAATTGCTTGAATTTAAATTAGTCGGTTATTCTTTTTGTAAATTTAACACACGTTTTTTACGAAACTGTTTCAATAAGGCATTCGATTTTTTTTGTTTCATTTGATTAAACTGAAACTAGTTTGGAAACCATACGATATATTTTTAACAAGTCCTTTTTTCTGAATAGTAGTACATCAAGCATCTTGAATCTTTTGCACTTTACCAAACAAAGAGCATTTTTGAGACTATCAAAATTAATGTGCCTTAAATATAGAACATATTAGACGGAAAGTGCCTTAAATCTATACATTCCTATTCTAACCTCAAGAATATTCCAAATAATATAATTCTACCGTAAATGGAGAAGAAAATTAGACTCTTACAAAATTATCAGGTAGATTCCTTATTGGAAGATTATTCCAATACTTCTTGTGACATGACACATGAGAGTAATTTATTTACCATGAAACATCTGCTTTTGCGTTCCAAATCAACTTTGTTTTCCCAAACAGAATTAATTATAAGCAAAACAATAATTCTCTTAATAATATCTCCTTATGTATTATGTAATTTCATAATACATAAGGAGTTTTTAATTATCGCTTGCATTCTGTTAGGACAAAAATACTGTCTTATAATTGAATTCAAATCTTAAAATTGAATAATTCCTTTTTAATAAGCTGCGTAAGATAATTATTGAAATTTATTTAAATTTATTCGTTTGAAAAGTATCTGTAAAATATTTCTTATACTAAATTATTTGTGGAAAACAATTAGAAACATTCTTTAAACAAATATTAATAATTTATATAGAAAATTAATTATAAAATGTTTTTTAAAATTGTCTGGCTTGATATCATTTTCATTGTTAAACAGTAAATTGACAGAGTGTATTATAATAATTTGTACAAAATTAACTTTGACATTAAACATTCCATGCCAGAAAATATATTGATAGGTACGCCGAAAATTATAACTAATTTATTATTAAGAAAAAGAATCGTATGAATTAAGGGTAAAATTATTAACTAACTACAGGTAGGGAATAAACAGAGAATGCAAATTTTTAAAATTGATTATGAGAAAAAAAGATGTATTTTATTTGGTAGGAATACATTTGCTATCGATAATAATCTTGCATTTTTATAAATTAAAAGACTCAAAGGAATTAAAAATTATGTATCTATTGTTCATATAAAAGGCAATAAAATTTGTTCAATGCTTGAATATTCCTGTGTTTATAATAATAAACATAATCACTAAGGGATACAGATTTATTTGCAAGATCATAGATTAGTTTTTAACAAGCAGAAATAGATAATATTTTATAGATTTTGATTTGAAAGAGAAGCTTTTATTACATTTCATTTTAAACTTAAGATGTGTTAATAATTTCGAGATGGAAATTTAAAAATAAATTTTGAAAATACCCATAAAATAAAAATAATAGTTAAAGACAAAAGAATATTTTATCCATTTAAAATAAAATGTTTTTTTCATCTGTTTCTGAAGGTTTGAAAAGAAATCCTCTAAATTAGAAGTGCATCCAAAAGTTTATTCAAGATCTTGTAAGAGGGTTGGAACTGTAATAGTGGTAACTATATATTTACATGGAATTACAATTCTTCATAGTCACCAGCACTAGTACAACCTGTTTCCAACAATGTTTAAGTATAACATCTGTAGCAGAGCCTATTCTATTGATATTTTGAATGGACCGGTCTAATGCCGCAAGAATATCTGAAACAATTTTGAAGCGAATGCCAAGATGTGGTTCCTTCATGTTAGGAATTAAATCAAAGCCGCAAGGGCTTACATCTAAGTAGTATGGTGGATTGTAAAGTACTTCCCAGCCCCATCGATCGAGCAAATCAGTCACAGGTTGCGGTGCATGCAGCCGAACATTATCATGCAAAAGGATGTGGACTTTCTACAAAAAATGTCGCCGTTTTTTTCACATAGATGGTATGAGATGGTGCTCCAAAAATGAACAGTAATACTGTGGTGCATTGAAGTTTTTCGACGAGAGAACGGTATGCATTAGGATGACAACATCACAGTCGACATGAGAATCAGTATAACTTTCATACTGCTGGGGCTCTGAAGAAATTTCGGACGTCGTGGTGACCCGTAATGATGTCATTCTATTGATTGGCGTTTCGGCTCATTAATGTTGCTACAGCCTGCACTTCTGTTTCGCTGACTTTAAGATGACTTGGTCGATGCTTTTCTGCCACATTTTGAAGTCCTATCATTGACTTATCTAGCATCAGTTCTGTAAGGTAAAGCAGATTCTTCTTAAGCCACTGGATGACATTTTCATGCTGTGCGACATCTGGTACATTCAATTTTTATACAACTCCGTTATTCTTGTTTTGAAGATATCCCGATAACGCTTATTTTAGACCGCAAACTAATATAAGGATCAGTTCTTTGCGTCACTTCGTTTACGTGTAACGTACAAAGGACGAGTCTTTGTTGAGAGGTAATGTAGATATGTAGCTAACTTGTAGTATACACTACATTCTTTGCTTTCGTTGTGTGGTGTTTTTACTGCAGAGTTGCCACTACAGTAAAAGCTCCTTATTCGCGTTTCCTTCATTCGCGTTTTCACTAAACGCGAATTAAAAAAATGCGACCCAATTCCTCTATTCACGGATCTAATAAGTACATCAATAATAAAAGGATTCCAATAGGTATCCAACCCAATATCCTTTGTAAATGCCGTCAAATGGACTAATAAAAAAAGTAAAATAGATCTTACTACAACTTTACCTAAAGTATGTTGTTAAATGATATCGCCGAGGACTTTGACATATGCCGCCTTCGCCGTGATCGGTGTTTTTGGGAATGTAAACAAACAGAATGAAAGCAACCTTATTACTCAATGAATAAGGTATATTTGTAGAATTAACGACTAAGAAATAAGGTAGAACTAATGATTAAGAAATGAAAATTTACTCACCTCATTCCGAAAATTAATTTGAATCTGACGTAAAGAAGGCAGATCTCAAAGAATATTTTAACCATTTTAATGTAACGATTAAAGACTGGAGCAAATTATACGAATACAAAATGGACGACTCAATTGAATACAATAATCCACCAGAAACAAGAATAAGAAAAATGAATAGACAGGAAATAATAATTTTATATATATATATATATATATATATATATATATATATATATATAT
>JAPMOQ010052775.1:2120211-2142568 GCA_026543055.1 Argiope trifasciata | reverse complement strand
TGTGATATTTAATATAATCATATGAGCATAAGTTCATCTCTATTTGATTAGTAGTTTAGAATAATATATATATATATATATATATATATTGAATTCTTTCAAAGAAATAACTAGCATATTTTGTAAATATCTCCTTAATTATTACTTTGGAAGTAGAGAGACTATTCTTAACTACTAATCAAAGAGAGATGAACTTATGCTCATATGATTATATTAAATATCATCTTTCCATATGTTCTCTTCTTTCAGTTTCAAAAGGGACTATCTTGATTCAACTGTCGATTTTTAAAAAGGATTCTGCATTTAAAAATTTATGACAAAGAAAAAAAATTTAGCACAAATCTGTATAAGTTTCCAATTATCAAGTTTTATTATTTTATAATATATTATTTAAACTAATGTAATTAATCCAAAATTCAATTCACATTTATTTTATGGATACCAACATCTTACACATTTCCGAAAAATAAATTTTTAGTGTTAAAATAGGCATATCACTAGAATATTAACCAGATTTGAATGATACTTTTTAGTATCGATAGTAAATAAAGAGTTAAGCAAGTGAAACCTTGCTGAATGGATATATTCAAAAAATATGTCTTCGAACTGTTAAAGTAAATCAAGTAATATAAAAATTTAACTATAAAAATAGTAAACAAATCATAAACTCATTGTTAAGGAAGTTTTGAGAAAGAAACTAAAGAAGGCAAAACGCTGGACTGTAGTCTTTATTAGAAATTACGCTTTGTATGAGTTTTAAATAAAATCTATGAATGAGAAAAGACAATCTCTTCAAATATATTCGAATTTTTTTGCTATTCTATGAAACTAATCAAGGATGAATCAAATTTTCTCATTCAATTTAAATAAAATATCAGCCTTATTTTGTTTATTTAACTTACTTACAGACAAGATGTTATTCACTTAAGCAGCTTTTCAGCTTCTGAGTTGAATTAAAATTAAAGTGCCTATATATTAACTGGAAATACCAATACGTTTTTTTAAATAAAGTTTCGGCAGTTAGAATGTGGAAGAATAATTTTTGTAAGTGCACAAATAAGTGAAAAGAGCAAGATTATCGATATCAGGCCCAATAAATACCTTTTCAAATTTATGAGGTTATATATTTTATTTTTCGGGTAATGATATCTTGGTTATCAAGAAAAAAAGAATTACAAAAAGATCAAAAATGCAGCCTGTAGCAACAGTGAATGATCAGTGAAATGCAGCCTGTAGCAACAGTATTTGGCAATATTAAAAAAATTCAAATAGCTCTAAATGAGATTCTTTTTTTTTTCTTTTTTTTTTTTTTTTGTTTTGATCCATTATTTTTTTAACCAAACTTTGCAGATAACATTCTTCAGTGAAAGTACAGATGTAACAGCAACGATTTTTAATTATTAAGATAAGGTTTCTCAGAAATGAAAATTTTATATGAATCTGACTAGTTTTTCTCTTTTCTAATGTTATGAGCGTAGATGTAGTTTATTTTGAAACCAAATATCTTTCAATTGCTTGTAATATTATGCTCTGTGTACAACCTATAACTGTGAAACAATTGTATTTAGTTTAAAACTTGTAGATATCATTTTGAAAAGTTTTTGGAAGGTTAAGAAACGGATATGTATACTGAAAATGCAGCGATTCTAGAAATAAAGTTGAATAAACATAGCTTACTATATTAAACTTCTTTTGAAATCACTTAACACTAGATTGCCTGAGGCAGTCATTTTGACAGTAATGACACAGCTTCGTAGAATTTTGTGACTATTTGCACAACGCATAAAAGCGTTTATTAATCATTGTACTTACCTCCCCCCTCTTTCATTTCCGGTATATAAGTGTGTTATATATCTGTATTGCCTAAAAGCAGTCATTTTGACTACTTGGAAAATTTTAAATAATCAAAGGACTTTTATTATTGAATTGAGGCAATTTCTTATATGAAATCGGAGCCAATCTGATTATATGAAATCAGATCGACTCCGATTTCGTATAACACTTTATATATTTTTTGATTACCGTCACTTGTTCGTTACTTGTCATTCGACTCTTTGTGCCAGGCCTGCCGTCAGAAAGTCATCAGAAAATGAGGACATACAAACATCAAATACTACATATTCTCACAAACGAGCATTTTGTCAAGTACGACTACAAAACAAAAAATATATGTGAAAAATGTCAAAAGTATGTTTGCGGAAGATGAACACATAAAAAGATTTCAACTTACATTTGCTTAAAACGTTCAAATAATGCATAAATTATATTTTGTTCCAACTGAAGTATTTTTTTATTGTTAATACTCACTAATAATTTGCTACAAGACTGTAAATAGTATAAGAAATATTAAAAATTAATTTTAAACAAATTTCTTTACACATTAGTTATTCTTTCACAATGCAATCATTTTGACTGCTTTGGGGCAATATAAATATACACTAAATCTCCATTTTTCTAGTATTAAATAATACGTACAATACGGAGAAATTATTAAGTATTGACACAAATTTAATAATAAAAGTGGGAAGTAAAATATCGTTTCGAAAACCTTTTAAGGGCATCTACAAGAGATTATTTTATCCTTCGACTGTCAATTTTTATCCATCATTAATGAGATTCAATGTTCACCAGCATATATTTATAAAATGAAGTGAGCAATTATTATATGAATACCTCTTCAAATTTGCCCAATTACAGCAAGACATAATTTTAATTCAAGACAAATACATCAGCCACGAAATTCGTGGAATGCAGCAAAAAAATTAATTGAATTGAAATCAAACCCTCAAAAATCATTGAATAAACAGATGAAATATTAGCAAAAAATGGATTTAAAAAGTATGCATAGTATATACAAACTATACGAATATTTTTTAAATATTTTAAAAGCAATGTTTTTTTCAAATTTCATAATTTATATGGTTTTTAATATGTTTACTTTTTTAAGTGGTAGAATTATTCACTTCTTTAACACCTTAAATGTTTCATATTTGTATTGCACTATTATCTGATCTTTTTAATTTTAAGAATATGTTGTTTAACTGATTTAATTAGGATCGAATATTAAAGATATTTTCAGATTATATAATACATACAGAAACAAGACTTTTTTCAAAATGAAGTCTCATTTGCATCAAGTAAACGAACATTTGAGTTATTTAATATCAGCTTACGAAATTAAAAATTTAATGGTGGTATAAGGTTTGGATGAGACAATTAAAAGATTAAAACATATATATCTTGCTTCACATTCAATTACACCAGAATGGCATAGATTTTAAAAGATCAAAATCACCTTTTTATGAACTATAAATAAAATATTGACAGCTTTGAAAGTAACTAGTGTCGATAAATTGATTGATATCTTTCTAACAAATCACGTGCATTTCCTACAATCCCTAACTAAGAAAATTTCAGTTTCAACCACTTGTTTCATAACCGTTTCCCCTTTTAATGCCTTCTGGATTTTTCTTCCTGACGGTCTGTCATTCAGCTATATATTAAATCTCGAGGCATGAAATACAAAGATGAATTTGCCAATTTTACCAAAGTGAAATGAAAGGAATGAAATAAATTTAATAAAAGCGAAAAATGACCGCGCTTCTTGTAGACTTCATAAGATCGAATTTAATGACCTTAAAGACGTCTGGATTCGGAGAAAGGATTGAAAAGGAGAACAAAAAACAATTCTAGGGAGGATTTTTCGAGTTTTCAGACGTCATAAATCAAAGTAGGTTCCATTCAGCCCTTTGGTAGACGTTGGTATATAAGATAGACTGCATTTCAAAATAAACACTGGTAGGCAAACAATTTGGTGTTTCTTCCATTCACTGCAGTTTATTTCTCTGGCAATAAAGACACTGCTAAGCGGATTTTCTATTGTGGAGCTATTATTATTATTATTATTTCATTTTTTCATTCGGTGTTATTTTGGAAGAAAAGTATAGCAAACGATTTTTGAAAGAGAGAAAATATTTGAAACAAAAAAAAAAAAACATTTTTGAAAACTTATTTCTGAAAACGATTCATCTAAAATCACCAGTTATGAAAGAAAGACACTTAGATTTCGCAGCAATAACTGTGAAAAATAGCAGTTAGTATTATTTTTTTAAAATTATTTTCATTCAAGAAAAGGAATAAAGAAAACCCAAAAGAGTTGTATGAACGATAGGATATGAATGTCGAAATATGCAAAGAGCGAAGAAAATGGCAATATATTTTAAGGACCCAAATTTTCTTTAAAGTATGTGGTAATAAAATTTAGAAAGAAGATGTTCGAAATACTTATCATTTATCTTTAAAAGAATATCAAATATGAGAGAGTAGGAGAACCTGTGGCTATGAATTTTGAATATCATTTTCAATAATCGAATCAGCCTATTCGAAAAAGTTTTGAAAAGGATAAATTTTTATGATTTTATGTGCTATCTTACACTGAATTATTTCTTCAAAATTCTCTTTTCATGAGTCCCACGAAGATGAATAATAAAAATAATATAAAGCATTCATTTATATTCAGTTGCTTTAATTCAACATTTTTCTGACATTTCTTGCTTTGAATTAAGAAATATCTTAATCTTGTTCTTAAAGCTTTAAATAGTATATATATTATAAGGCAAACAGTCATCATAAGTATTAATATAAATTTTTATGAAATATATGTAAAGAAATACAGAAAAAAATTATGTAAATCACTTACTTTCTTAGATAATGATTTCTTTTAATACAAAACAGCCAAATAACATTGAGATTTCAAAATTGAATAGCATGCTTTAAGAAAATTATCCATATTTATTTAAACTTATGCTTATATTGCTGTAATGATCAAAAAATTAATCTCGATCATTTTTTTTAATTTGAAAGATACCATGTTTGAATATTTACAATTTTTGGAATAGATTTTATGTTTTTTTTTTCTCTACGTGTTTAGAAAAAATATAACTAAAAAATATAAAAATTCATTAAATAAATGCTTTTAAACATTTTAAAGCATCATATTTATTTTTTTACTGCCACATTTTTGACAGGGAAATTATTTTTATATTATGTTTGAAAAAAAAATTGCTATTTTTTTACTTTTTTATGAATTACTGTAATTTTATGAATTACAGAAATTATTGTAATTGCCAAAACATTAGAACTCGAGATTTCAAAGAATCTTCATGTTTTAAACTAGTCTTGTTAGAAAAATGTCTGTCTGTCTGTAACAAAGATAACTCACATACGCTTTGAATTAGGCTTAAGGAAATTTGGTTGAAAATGAAATTTTTGTCAATTTTCTTGTAAAATCTGCTTTGAAAGAGTCGTTAAAAAGTGCTCGAATATAAGTTATCTACAAAACGAGTCTGCAAAATGAAGAGAGCAATATGGATAAAATTTGGTACACAGAAATAACATCTGCAATGTTATTCGACCGTGATTATTAACTATGAAATTATGAGTGAACTTTAAAAAAAAGGGTTGATCGTTTATTTATCTATAATTTCATAAACATATAGCTACAATAACTCAAAAACGCAATGATTTACATAGATTAAATTTGATATGTATTTTTTTGTCTAAAAGTGTAGCTTTTTGACGAGTATATTTTTCAATTCGTTGAGATTCAATATATATATATAAAGATAAAATTTTATCGAAAATAATGAATTTTTCAGATTTTAGTTACATTTTAAAATATAAAAAAAAATTGATATTACTTCTGCATCATAAATATCTTCATAATTTCTTTAAAAAAATTTCATATTTATAAGACAATACAAATATGCAGATATTAAACTAGAATTAGGGAGCAACGTTAAATCCGTGCTATTCAGAAATGAAGAATGGAATAGTTTCATGATTTTAAAAAATACGTCAAGTTTTTCCAGCTGCTGATCTCGCATTTTTCTGTGTTTGCAAAACCCAAGAGAAATGTCAAACAATTCAAAAGTTTCTACAAAAACCGTATTTATGCTTTTATTATCACCACTATCTGGATAAGAGCCAGTTTGTATGTAAGCATGTTTTGACAGATATATATGGTGAAAATTCTCATCGGAATATGAATTTAACTTCCAGAAAGTTTTCAGAATTCTTGCCTTATCTATATGCTGATATTACCATATTTGTTTTTTGAAAAACATTGATACCCTATTCACATGGTGTGTTTGGTTTTTTTTTTTTTTTTTAATTTCTTACGTTGGCTAGTTTCAAAACAATTCAAAGTTTTTTTAACTAAGCATCTAATAGCTTGAACTAAGTAAGAAAACTAAAATAAAAAATAGTTTAAGTTAGACAATAGAAAAAAAGCCGAGAATAATAAATAATGGAAAACTTGTAAATAAAGAAGACTAAAAGAAAAACAATAAACCACAAAGTCACATATATGTATTTCAAGAAAAAGATGATTTTGAAACCAATTTATGAGGTATTTTTATTATTCAACAACTTTTGTAAACTTTCGAACTTTGTAGGAATAATAATGCATATAAATACCACAAATGGAATTCAGAATTTAAAAATTTGATATTAAAAAATTCCCACTTAAATTATTTTTTAATTTGGGAATTTGCAATATCATTGTGTATGCAGCAAACATTCCGTGAAGCAAAATCTTCTTGAATTTAAAATGATTCATTCATCTTGCTGGTTAAGAATTTCGCCTTGATGCTCTAAATCGTGTTATAATTTCTTAAAAATCAAAATCTTTGAAAAATATATATATATATATATATATATATATATATATATATATATATATATATATATATTTAACTTAAAAGATTTCTAAAAATAAAATAGTATAAAATATGGTATTTATTTTTTAATAAAGTCCTTTATAAAGCATATAAGTACATAAAAAATATAAAAGTATATCAAAAAATTAAGGAAACCATTTTTTAAAAAAAAGTTATTCTTGATAGAAAAAGTAATATTCTAAAACTTTAGGGCAACAAGATTTCACGTTACTAAACTGATACATTAGCATAATATCTTTTGAGCAAAATTCTGATCAAATTATTGTAAATATGAAAATGAATTCATTAACTCATTTCAAAAATAGTAAACATTTTAGTAATCAAGCAAAATGCATTGGAATATTTTAGATAAAGACAGAAATCACAATGTAATTGTTTCATGGAATATATATATATATATATATATATAATTAATTCAAGGGAAATATATATATATATATTTAATATGAAGCATTCTATTTGTTTTAAAAACCTTCTTTAGGAAATATATTTTTAAAAATATTATAACAATTGCAATCTTTACAAAATATGCAATATAACTCAAAATGCCATTGATACAAAATTATGAAGTAATTCTTTGAAGTTTTTATGTGATTGTAAATTTAATGATTAATAAGATGACATTTGTTAGAAGTTCACCCTTTTTCAAAACACATTTCTAATTTATTAAATTAAAATTAAAATAGAGCTTGCCAATCAAGAACAAAAATATTTCGTTAGATTTGCATTAATATTTTGGGGTAGAATACTGGAAATAAAAATATTTAGTTCACATCTACTTAGGTGCAAATTTTTAGCATTTATCTACCGCAATTGTGTACAGCAAAGGAAAAATTGCATTCATTCCAAAATAACTCCTTGAACTATTTCTTTATTAAACTGAATTTCTGTTATTTTTAATTGGTGGATAAAATATCTAAAATAATTGGAAACAAATATTTCATTTCCAAAGCATTATACATAAAATTGCATTATGCAACGAGGGTTTCATTTCAAGGAATTAATTTGTTTCTCTCAACAGAAAATTCCTTCATCATGCTCTTAATCAAATAAACTGCGTATTTTTGTCTTATTTTTTCTTTGACTAAGGAATTCACTCAGTAGCAAATAACGAGTTTGCTTCATATAAGAGTCTCATTATAAAATTACCTTTTTCCTGTTGTCGATCTAACTATTTAGATATAACCACCACCATGTTTGCATTAAAGTATAATTATTGGTAAGTATTTAATGAAATTGGGGCTTCAAATAACACTATTTCAACTTTAAATAGCTGAATATGAAATATTCTATTGTATTGAAATAATAGAAGTTAATTTCTACCAATAATTCTAATAAAAAACATTATTTTCTTTAGTTAAAACTTTAAAAAGCCTTTATTCATTTTTATGCAGTTTTATAAAATTGAAAAGCATATGTTTATGGTTTTCAATGCTCTTAGTTTAAATGCTGTTAATTAATTATAAGAAAACGATAACTTTTAATAAAGCTATAAAAACATTGGAAAAAAAATGCACAGTTAAAAATTTTATAAAGGCTAAAATATGTCACATTAAAATGTAAATACAATAATCACTAAACATCGGAAATTACTTCGAATTTTTTTTTCTGCATTTGGTTTTCTCCTTGATAATTAAAGCCTTCCGAAATATTAAATGCTTAAAAAGACCAAGAAATCCTATGATTATACTTTTAAAAGCCGATTGGCTCGATAATGACTTAACGTATTTTAATTGATGCATGTGAGTAGAATTTTTAATGAAATATGCACTTTAATTTTTCATAATTTTAGTTTTATGTTTTTCTTTTTCTTTTCGTTAATATGATCATTCTTTTTTTAAAAAGCAATAATTTAAGTTTTATGTAGATATTTTCATCTTTTACATTGATGAGTTAAAAAACGGTCAGATTTTAATTTTGTGTTTTAGAAAGTATGAGTAGAAGTACTGATACAGCGAAGAAAAAATAAAAGAACCTAAGAATGACAGATTGTTGCACAAACAGAAATATTTACAATTAGAGAAAAATATTCAGAAAAATTACAGTTTTTTCAATAAGTCAGAATCTTAAATAATTCCGTTCTTTATCTCAAGCAAAAAGTTATTTTTAAAATATTAATTATTAATTAACTAAACTTGACTTAAATATTTTAATATATCATGATTAGGAATAAAGGGTCTTTTAAAGGGTTAGCCAATTAGTATTTCAAGATCGGAATTATAAAATATTATTATGCTCATTTATATTTGCACAAATAGAAAAATTTTCTATTGATGAATTTCGTCAATAATTTGATTTAAAAAAATCTACAAATTGATCTAAAGTTATCATTTACCTAATTTTATCTACCTAGTTCAAAGGGTATTTGTGTTCACAGACAGATATAATTCTAAAAATGTGGGTTTTTCTTAACTCGGAGGTCAGACACGTAGAGATCCTTCTAAATTCTGAGTTTCGATTTCTGAACAATTAAAATAATTTCTTCTTTGCATTTTCATGTAGGAGAAAACAAAAATCATCCTATTTTTCTTTCAAAAACATGGATTAAAAATTAAGCAAATTATTCTTACTCAACATTGTTTACTAGAAGGAATACTTTCTCTATATATACTGAAATTATGCCTTTCTATACTGCTAATTTATCAGCAATATACCAGATCTGATTGGATTGTCGCAAATTAAGTAATGAAAGATGAAGTAAAAATCTCATACTCTTTGTCAGGATGCTTTAAATAGTAAAAATTAGAACATCTTTAGATGTAAATATAGAGTTAAATTAAAAGTAAAATTGGAATCCTAAGAAATATAAAAACGCATGGAATTCTAAGAAATATAAAAATTCCCGAAAGCTAAAATTTCCTTACTAATATTTCATTTATCCCCGTCTTTGAGTTTTTTACTAATCGCCTTTATAAGTATGGAATTGGATAGACCAATAGACAGTCAACTGGCAAACGAGTTAAATTGGAAATATGATTGAATTTCGTTCAAAATTTGACATCAAAATCTACAAATTGATGTAAAGACAGCATTGATCTAATTCTATTTACCTATTTCAAAGGGTATTTGAGTTATCGTATTCAGTTAGACAGAAAGAATTCTAAAAATATGTTGTTTTTAACTCGGACTTGATACACATTTAGATTTATCAAAACTGTGTTTTTTTAATTTCTGGGCGATTAAAATAATTTCTTCTTTGCATATTCCAAACAGAAGAAAATAATAATCAACTTATTTAACTTAAAAACAATTCTTTGAATCTAAACATCGTGAACTTATTTGCCATCGAGTGATGAAAATAATTAAATGAAAAAAAAAACGCTTTTATTATCGGAGAATATACTACACAAAAGTGGATTATATTTTGCTGGATTCTATATAAAGGAGATAATTTGCTTTAGATATTTAAAGTTCTTTTATTTACGCTCTTAATCCCGAAACTGATCACCCGGAATTTTTTCGCTGCCTTAATTACTCAAGATATGTGGATTAAAGGAGTAATTAATGTATTAATTTTCACGGAGCATCGCGTTTCCTTACAGATTTATTAGCGTATCCTTTAATTTTTTTTCATACTTCAGTTGGGGCAATGCTGTTCCGGTTCTTTTTCTTCCTCGGAGATATGATTATGGATAATGAGTTTGTGAACGAATTAACGCATCGAATAACGCAAATTAAGCATTTGGTCACCACGATATAAAGATTATTTTATTAAATATATTAAAGACTGCCTAGAATTAAATCTAAATTAATTTCTTTACTAAAAAGAAACAAATTGATTTCAAAAAAAGGATATAGGCGCTTGCAATTTTATGTGCATTTTAATTATAACGAGTATTTAATGTTAATTATGAGCTTTTAATAATTATTGATTTTGTCTTGGGGCATGTCACTTCATATAAGCGGAAAATGTGTATCTCATCATTTATGTGTTCAGTTCCACAGTTGTAAAAAAATATGAAGTTAATATAAAGCACATTATTACACTAAGATTTTATTTTCTAAAAATAGTTTTCTCATACATTGAAAAAGCTATAATAGAATAGAATTGATCTTATTTCCGAACTAATGGAGATATCAAAAAAATATTTTTTTATTTTTTTCCAAATAATAAAAAAAATTATGCTAATTTTCTTCACAATGATAATCAGAAAATATATATACACAAAATAATTATCTTACAAGAATTTAGATTTATCATCCAAAAACCTTCGGTTTATGTGAAAATGAAATTACTTTTGTAATAAACAATGAAATAAGATTCATTTTTAATAAAAGATCTATTTTTGATTATCGAAATTTTCAAGATTTTAGGTAGTTTTATGATAATATTTTGAATATTTAGTTGATATAGAATAAAAAGTAGATAAATTATCCTTACTCAACACTGTTTTTCAGAAGAAGCATTTTATATAAAATAGAAAAATTCCCTTCTAGAGTGGCTCTCAACATGTTAACAATGCTCCAAACTTTATAATCGCCAATTAACTGTTAGAAGTTGCAACAGAAAATCTCATACCCTCTGACATAATGAGTTAAAAAGTGGAAATTATAATTTGTAATATCTTTAGATGCTAATGCACCGTAAAATGAAAAGTAAACTTTAAAGGTATAGAATTCTAAGGAATATAAAAATTCACAAATACTAAAATCAAAACTAATCCTTCAAAATAGATGGGAATGAAAACGGTTCTCCGAGTAGAAAAAAAAAATACATTTCCAAATACGACAAAAAGTAAAAAATTGCTAAAAGAAGACAGAAAGAATAAATTGAATTGTTACATGAAGTGAAAGTATAATGAATCTGCAAAAACTATTAAATAAAAAAATAATATAAATTACATACCTCAACTCATTAATATTTGTTTCAATCCAGCATAGAAAATATAAATGAAATAAAGTGTTTATGATCCTATAAATAAATTTTATTCATGTTTCACTTTATTCACACATCTATAAATCAGGCAGTTTAATCCTTAAAAACCATATTTTAGTTACTAAACGCCAAAACAGAATTTAAGATTTAGCATCCAATTATGACGTATATTAAATGAGTAGGACTTCCTTCTCCGTCAAAAGTTTCAAATGGCAGCTTACGGATATACACGTTAATAAAATGGAATTCCAATTCTTCAACAGCTAAAAAAATCTGTACTACGCAATATACTTTTTATAAATTTTGTTCACAAATATTACGAAGCGTGAGAAAAGTTTTCTTGTGTATTAATAAAATATTTATTCCTTTATTAACAAAAAAAAACCTTTTCATTTTTAATATATATGTAAACTAGTTACATTGTGAGTGCAGAAGTGCGAAATTTGTTTACTATTCGTTTTGGTATTCTGAGACGACCACTTTTCGACGACTCTTTCTCGTTTAAGGAGGTGACGCAGTACGATGAGAGCATTTCCGGAATTATTCTTCATTCTTTGACCTTGATGTTCACCCAATTAGATACAATTTTGCAAAAAAAAAAAAAAAAAAAAAAAAAAAAAAATTACGTGTATGTGGATACGTCATCGTTTTTTATTTATATTTTTTTAAATTCGGTCTGTGAGTAATTCGAGTCTTTTTTTCATAGTTAAATGTAAGCATCATAACCTTTCATATTTTCTCTCACCCCTTTTTAATGAATAAAACCCATTCTAACGCATGCGCAAAAGTGCGGAGAATTTTAGTATCTGTTTTCAAATAATAATAAGTAAAATTAAAGCAAATAAAACTACCTCAAAGTGGAAAACAGACACATTTAAATATGAAGTATTTTTTCTGTTTATATTCAGCAATGTTTCTCGGGAATTATTTTATAGTTTCAAAATAAAGTGATTTTCAGAACTTGATTCTTTTCTTTCAGCGCTAGATGAATAATAAAGTAGTTAAAAATGGCCACTGTCCAATTCTAAACTTTAAATATACGTTTAATTGCTTTATATTGCTTAAAAATTTTATACGATTCTTTTAAAACTAATGAGAACTTACTGGGAAAAGTTTTCTTTTGAAAGAAAAGCTTTCAGAAGTTTTTGGAAATCGCTGGATTTTTGGCGTAGCAGCTTTTTGTAATTTTTGTCAAAAAATAGCACCTAACACAACAGAAAAAAGTTATGCTTATTTTATAAAATTCTATGTAAAAGTCTCATTTCCATTAAAATTACTATTACACAGTAAACTTAACTAATCAACCCACATTTAACTGGAAAAAAACTAAATTTTTTATCACCACTTAAAAACCAGACAGGGAAATGGTAATTGTAATGGTAGTGATAATCATAAAGCCAGACAGGGAAATGGTGACATTAGCTGTAACATTAGAAGTTGAAACAATATCCTCTAATTTCATGGAAAAATTACTGTTATCGCAATAATTTCCTCTTCCATTTGGCATAAGTATTAATGCCTTTTTTAACTTCCTTTCATATAACATATGTATCTTTTCCTGAACAAAAACATTAAGTGAGTTGTATTTTGAAAATTTTGAAGCAATAATTCGGGGCTGAAAATTAACACTGGAATCTAAATGTTGTTACAAGTCAAAGCTCTAAGACGAAAGCTCTGTCAATGATATTAATATAATGAAATTCTATTTAGAATATGAACCTGCTTATAGAATATGAAAAATAATGCCATGTATTAAATGAAAAATATTTATTACGAAGCATATACTTGAACACATTCACCATTTTTCACGTCGCCATCTGCAAACTCCAACTTAAACCAGTGGAAGTGATTCGTGCGCGCTTTCTAATAATGTTGGTTTTTACTGGCTTCTCACATTTGTTTTCAGTGTCTAAAAGTCAGTATTTTGTAATATAGCAATGAAAACCAAGAATTCATTCTTCATGTTAAAACCAAAATAGGAAATAGGAATGAAGTTTTAGGCTCAATATCATGTACCTAATTTAAAAAAACAAGCTGGTGCCCGGCGCGTAGCTGCCGTCGAAAAAATTATATTAAGGGCAATTAATCAATAACGACAATGCTTTATCAAAATAGGATGAACGGTACAAATACGAACAAAATAATGTGCATTTATGTGTGTTAGATTTGTGTATTTTTTTTAGAATTGTAAAACTTGGTGCTCTTTTAAATTCATTAAACATAGAAAATATATTTTTATCATAAAATCGTTAATATAGTTGAAAACATAATTTTTGAAAATTAAGATAGTGAAAATTATTTGTTCTAGAATATTTTCGGAAGTTATTGAGAAAAACCACAACATTTAGTTAAGATGTAAAACCCACGGGTTTGGCCACCCCAAAACTTTCTCGCATAAATCTGTAATAAAGTTGTTACCCCTTAGAATGACTTGCATGACATTTGTGTACTGTAGCTACTAAATATTAACATTTAACTTAGATTTAGCATTTCTACAGAATTTATTATGCCCTCGGCGAGTTATTTGATGATTAATCCTTGGTAAACAGGTGTGGTCGAGATTCAATTTTTGTTTTAAATCTTAGATAATTGTATTATGTCTATAACCATCCCGTAGGTGTAAACAATAAGCTGACCGAATTTCATTGCAATCGGATGAACGGTTTAGGAAGGCATAAAAGAAATACAGACAAACATTCCTTTTTATTTATATAATTATTTATACCACATTTACATGCATACAAATGAACAGATTGACAGACAACTAATTCGTGAATTAATTTTACTCCAATTATATATTTGATATGAAGTTATACTTTAAATTCCCAAACTATGTCTGAAATTTTATAAAGCTTCCCTAGTTCTTCGCAATGTGTAGAAATAGAATGATGCCCCTGTACTCTAAAATATAGACAAACTTTCACTAAATGGATTTCGTAGAAAATTAGAAATCTAAAATTCTGGTGAAAATACCCCATCTGAATTTCATGCTTCAGTCTCAAAATGTTTCCATCTATACTCCCAAATGCGCTTTCGGAACTCAGGAATATTTAAAGGGTGGATATAAGTTAGAATTTTATGGTTGAATTTTGATGATTACAATGATTAGTATTCATCGAATGCAACAATAAAAATTAAACATAAACCACTCCATGTTCAAAAACAAATCAGCAATATTAGAGACTTGAACAAAAACATAAACATACTGTTCTTAAAAAAATCTAGAATAATTATTAGTAGTAAAATCATTTAAAGTTTATCATACAAGATCAAATTCATAAATTGTAAGATAGTGATTGCTATTTTGGGGATTTTAATGTCTTCCGAAAAATGAATTCTCTAAGAAAATAAGACTACCTCTTCTCCCCCAAAAATAATATGGAAAGGAATGAAATAAATTTAATGAAAATGAAAAATGCTTGTTAGATTCCCTAATAGAGAGTTTGACTAATAGACGTTTGAAATAGGAGAAAGAAATTAAAATAGAGTACAAAAAAAATGAAACAAGATTTTCTAGTTTTCAAGCTTTATAATTCAAAATAAATCTCATTCAGTCATCTGTCTGGGAAATAACACGATCTGCAGCTCAAAATAAAACATTTACAGACAAACAATTTCCTTTTTGTTCAATTCAATGAACTTTTTATCACTGCAGCAGTAAAGAGAATGTCGCTGCTTACTGAAGTTTCTGCTGTAGACTTATAATGATCTGGTTATGCACTTATACAAAGAAATGACATAAGGATAACTAAAGAGGCAGAAAAATATTCATTTTGATTCTAAAATACTGTAGAAAATATACAATCAGTATTTATCAATCATAGACAAAGACTGTAATGTCCATGGGTGGGAAGGACTGATAAAATATAAAATATACTATCTTATATTCTAAATTTCTATTTTTACGGCTATAATATGATATTTCATCTATCCATCCACATGTAATTGTACTGAAATCCTGCATATTTTAATACTTTTAATTTCATCCGTATTCTATTGTTCAGGGAATAGACTCAGGCCATACATATTTAGTAAAGTCATCACTTGTGAATATTATTATCGCATTTCCATATAAATTCATTTAAAAAAACAATTCACTATCTGTCTAACTTAAAAAGACATAATATCGTTAAACAACAACCTACCTTGATCTAGTTCGACTGACACAGAATTGAAAAGTTTTAAAATTTAAATAAAAACAATTAAACAATTGCATCCAAATTTCGTAAATATTTCATTGTCTCTGATGTATAGCAACATTTGGATAGATCTTCAAGAAGTCCTATCTGTCGACTCCTATGCGTCAATTTTATCAAATCTTTTACGCATATCAATAACCAGATAGTTCTAAAATTATTTCGATTTGCTAAAATATAGAACTTTAAATATTAACCAATTAAAAGTTTTGAAAAGGTTTTATTAATCGATTATATATACAGGGGGTTGCCGAACTCGACCGAGAAATCAGGGAAGTGATAGAAGACATCAAAGGCATCAAAAATTACCGTACAGCATAGGGTACCAAATGACGTTTAGTAAGTGAAAATAGCAAAAATATAGGAAGTTTGAAAATCTTTGAAAACAGTAAAAAAATTTTGAAAAATAACTATTGTTGTTTCAACTATGATTTTTTTAAAGCGAAAAAAGATTAAAAGATTCTTAAAAGATTTTTTTCGAGCAGGTAAAGGTACATTTGATGATCCAGAAAGTCGTAAATTACTGTAAACGAAAAAGTATCCGTATTTGGAAAAATATTAAAGAAAGATAAAAAACTTGAAAATATAAAGAACTTCTTACTCTTTAATTTAATAAAAGCATGAAGTGTGAAAATTGAGAATTTTTAAATATTGTAGAAAAACTAAAATGGGCACCAGAAAACATCGTCGCAACATCGCTACCGATGTTTGCAGAAAATATTGTCAGATTCAAAAGATAAATTTAAAGCGATAATAGTAGACATTAAGAAGATGAAAAATTACCATAAAACATAGGAATGCAGTTGAAGTTTATTCTACGAGAACCATAAAAACAGATTGCGAGAAATCTATTGCCTTCACCTATCTGAATTTGTCATTTGTCACTGTCACTGCATACTTTGATGTTTCCATCGAATTCGACAAAACTATATATTGCGTAGTTTTAATTGCTAAATAGTTTCGCAGTTCCTAATATACAAATTCAAGCATCTATATTTCCTGAAATAAAATATAAAGTATATATATATATTTAAAAAAAAGTAAAATATTAATGTTAATAAACACATAAATAAAAAAATTTCCACGGCAATTTCCAGATTTTTCTAATTTCTATATAATACAAATTTAAACATCTATGAATTAACTGGCGGGCTTTTCTCAAAAAATAATAAAATAAACCTAAAATGGTATTGAAATACTAAACACATCTTTATTTCTTTGCTACTCTAATCTCCTTAAAAAATTCTTCCAATATATTTCACAGTTCCCCGATCGTCAAACTCCCATACATTAAACATCAAAAGAGAACTAAACTGCGGAACAAATGTTAAATCCGTACCACTGAGAAATGAAGAATGCGATCGTCTCGTGACTTTTAAAAAAGTGGGCCCAGCAGCCGATCTCGCCTTTCTCCCTGCTCACGGAACCCGAACGGAATGTCAAACAGTCCGAAAGTTCTCTACAAAAACCCTATTTATGTTTTTATTATCGCCCTGGACAAGAGCCAGTTTGTATCTGAGCATTTTTTGACAGATATAGATGGAGGAAACTCTCAATGGAATATGCCTTTTAACTTTCCAAAAATTCTTTCCGTCCTCTGCTGTTGTTGTTGTTTTCTCTTACCCAACGTTGCCAATCTGGAAAAAGAAAAAAAACAACAACATTCGTAACGTTTTCGAGTGGCGGTTTCCCCTTTTTTCTCATTGGCTTGTTTCAAAGCAACATACGTGAAACGTTTGACTCGTGCTCAGAAAAGCGTGACCATTTGAATAAAAAGGGTTTTTGAGTGAATGAAAAAAAAAAGAATATACATTGGCAAATTTTTTACTGTTAGAAACCATGATGAATATTTTTTTCTATAAATATTACTTTTGATATTTCCATTACTAGTGTGATTGCAAAGAGAAAATTTTAAAACTTTAATTGTTGAATGAAACTGTTCTTTAAGGGATGTTTCACTGTTAGAAACCACGATGAATATTTTTTTCTATAAATTTAACATTTAATGTTTCCATTACTAGTGTGATTACAAAGAGAAACTTTTAAAACTTTAATTGTTGAATGAAACTGTTCTTTAAGGGAGGTTTCACTGTTAGAAAGCACGATGAATATTTTTTTCTATAAATTTAACATTTAATGTTTCCATTACTAGTGTGATTGCAAAGAGAAAATTTTAAAACTTTAATTGTTGAATGAAACTGTTCTTTAAGGGAGGTTTCACTGTTAGAAACCATGATGAATATTTTTTCTATAAATTTAACATTTAATGTTTCCATTACTAGTGTGATTGCAAAGAGAAAATTTTAAAACTTTAATTGTTGAATGAAACTGTTTTTTAAGGGAGGTTTCACTGTTAGAAACCATGATGAATATTTTTTCTATAAATTTAACATTTAATGTTTCCATTACTAGTGTGATTGCAAAGAGAAAATTTTAAACTTTTAATTGTTTAATTAAACTGTTCTATAAGGGAAGTTTCACTGTTAGAAACCATGATGCATATTTTTTTTAATAAATTTTACCTTTGATATATCAATTACTAGTGTGATTGCAAAGAGAAAATTTTAAAACTTTAATTATGTTAAATTTTATATATTTCACCCTTGTTATTAATTCTTTATAGAAGTGGATAACATGTTTTATTTATATTTTTCTGCAACTACTGAAAAAAATTTAAAAAATTATAATAATTTTCAAAATATTATAAGTTTTGTCTATGACGAGATGCATGATGCAAATAGAATAACCGGATAAATCTTCGAGACGAAGACAGATAAATTGATTAAAATCGGTACACATTTTCATCAACTATAGAGTAGACATCTTTCGAATTTTGTGCCAAATCCAATAAAAGGATGACCATCTGTTGATCTATATTTTTGGAAACATGTAAATGCAATAACTCCACAAAATTAATGACTTAAATATATCAAATTTCTTATGTGGTTTTGTGACTACACATTTTTAGTCCGATTTCTTATTGCAGTCGGCTAGGTAATATGCTTTTAAAACAGAAAATTGATTTGCGAAGTTATTAACCGCTTACTAGATAAAAATCTGCCAACGAAAAATGGTAGAATCAGAAAAAAATGCTAAATTCCAGCAACAGAGTAATATTTTGTAACTGTTGCACGATAATAAGACATTCTTTGGGGTAAATATTTTAATAGTGATTATACGAGAAAACTTTGAAAATGCCTCAGGTTGGTTTATGATCGTTGCTCCATATTCATACTTTCTTTATTATAAATTTATCTTTAAGATTCGGTTTTTTTATATCAGGAAACTAATTTGCTATGAATAAAATTTTATTTATCCGCACTCATTTTATTTTTTATTCATTCATTATATATGAATTTATCAGATTTTATTTATTCATTTATTTTTTGAATTTATCACCTAAATACTTAGAAAATCCAGGAAGAAAAACAAACATATCAGAATTTAAAAAAGAAAAAGTTCTCTGCTTATATAAGATTATTGTAATTCTTTGACCAACAAAAACATTGGCAAAAATATTTATACCCCGACCAAAGTCAAAAAAGTAAATGAATATAAATTCCACAGTTTAAAGCACAGACACTTAATATAACATATGTGTTCCTTATTAAAATTTAACTTGGATATTAAATATGAAAATATTTTACTTTTTAAGAAAACTACGTGCAAGAATTTTTTATATACATTTTTTTTCATAAAAATTACAATTATCAGAGATTTATCTTCACTACTGTAAGCAGTGTTTTAGTTGGAAAAATGGAAAAAAATAAAAGGATGATAATAAAAATGCTACATATAATTTATTTTATTTCCCACATTTTCTTTTCAGAACAAACTACAATTCTTCAAAAACTAACTTATGTTATGTATGTTACTTTCGGCACGTATAAACTTTCTCTCTTAGTAGTATTTTCCCTTAGAAAGTTCTAAATGTTGCGAATCTTTGATATTGCTTCCTCGCTTACTTATTTTCGTGATACGGAAATGAGTTTTACAGTACTTCAATGGTTTCTGGTTTCACAGATGCAAAGTTCAGTGGCAATTCTTGACAAATTTTTCTCTCAGTTAGGGACAAAGATATGTTAACTTTCTCGAAGCTTGAGTGGGTGTGTTTTTTAAAAGAATACCGAAGAAGGTAAGGCAAATAATAATTCCGAAATATTGATATTTGGAGTGAATTTATTAATTATATAAATCTACCGTGTGACCCTAGCAGTTTCTTTTTCTTTTTGTTTATAAATTTCTGACATATGGTTAATAAATCTAATTTGTGTTTTCAGTTTGTTTTTTAAAAACGATTAAGGTTTCCGGCTACGTTAAAAACACTAGTTATCAATTATATGAAAGATTTTTTTTGTTATTTCTTGTATTTCGGACTTTTCTCATTCCAAAAGTCTATCTTTTCTAGGGAAAAGAAAGCCTAGCCTATCATCCACGGAAATTTAAAGCAAAACATATTTTCAGCTAAAATCCTCCTTCAATTTTCTCAAAACTCCAATTTTATTAAAAATTCTCCACCGTTAACATGATATCTCAAAAGCTGATAGAGGTATTGACAATTCAGTGTGTGTTTTAAATAATATGGGCAACGAATTGAGTCAAGCGTTTAACATAACAATCTCGTTTGGCTTATAGATTTACCGGTAATTTATTATTATAATAAATCTGTATACAAATGAAATTCGCAATCGCTAAATACATTTCTTCTTTCGTGATATTTAATAACATAACATATAAGAAGAAAGATTTTATCATTTCTAATATTCTTACTATTTAACGGGTGTTCAATTCCTACTATGTATATATTGTTTATATACATTCATCAAGTTCATCCACTCAAGTTCAAATACATTTTTTAAAACTCGTAGTAGTCATTAAAACTCACTTGTTAACACAGGTTTTTTCAAATATTAATTCATTACGTAAATTTAATTACATTTTAATACTTTAAATTGTGAATTAGCAGTTTGTATTGAAAAGTGAATTTAGCGGTCAGTGAATATATGGGTAAAATTCAAGGATTTCAGTATTTTACATGGATGGTGAAGAATGCGAGCTGAATTCTTGCGATGAGAAATCATAGACCACCAACAGATTCATAAGTAAGAAGAGAAAAAAAAAAGAATACCAATAAATAGTAATGAATAAAAGTGATAATCCAACACCATACATAGAAAGGAAAAAACAAAATGGCAAGGAAATTCGCTTTCTATTTTGCTACTTAACATTGTGATTCCCTCATATACAGATTTGTATTAATTATTTAATAAAAAGTAACTAAAAGAAAACATTTCTTTGTTAAACTAAATAGGAACTGATTTTATTTTAAAAATTCTTTTTACATTACTTTAAATTTTCTATCGCAATTGAGTTCTCCAGTTAAGACAAGATGTAACAAAGTTACTTTCATATATTAATTATCTTGAAATTCTACAAACTGCAAATGTTAAAATGCATCCATCAAATCCATCACCCTTTCATTCAATTAGCACGGATCAAGAAACTTTGTATATGGCGACAACTTTTTCAACCTAATGATGCGTAGAAAGTTGAAAGAGAGCTAACGTCTCCGAAATGCGTAATTAAGCCAGGAAAATCGCATGGAAATTTAATGTATAACATTTAATGAAATATCTTTAGAAACTTCGTACCAAAGGCTCAGCTTTCAAAAGCTTAACATTTCTAGAAATAGACTTCAGTTACTAATGAATCTAAAAAAAAAATATCATTTTTTTTTCTTTTTTATTCTCACAATCAACTAGTTTAGCAAGCAACTGCAATGCAGTATTTTAAAAAATCCCAATAGAGAGAGTCTTAAAATAAGCAAATTGAAAAGTCTGAAAGCCAAATGATTGTATGAAATTTGGAAAAATCAGTAATGAATAAAGTATAATTTGATTTTCTGCGATAATAAATCACAAAATAACATACCATAAGAGAATTGAAATAATTAAGTATAATTTTTTATAATAATTCTACTTATATTAATTAATTAATTAACAAAATGTAACGAAACTTGCAACGAAAAAATTGCCAAATAATCGTTAGTCTGAAAAAGTGAAAAATCGCCGAAAAGTTGCCAAAAACACAAAATTACTTCAAATTTCACGTTCTAGAACGTTTTCACAACTCCCACCGCACTTAGTGAATCTTTTCGCGTTTTGTTCACATTTGCGACATTTGTTTTGCCTTTCGCTTGGCTTGGAGACTTAATTTCCGTTTGGCTCATATTGGCGACATTTTGCACCCATATAAAGGAAAAGTACAAAAAATTTTCTGCGTTTATTATTATAATCGATTTATGAAATGTAATACTTTAAAAATATTTTCATGATTTACTTGTTCCTTAATTTCGTCGTTGATTTGCAATAACAAAACTAATATCATTATTTTAGCGGCACTATATTGATTTAAACCACAGCTATTGAAGATCACTAAAATCCCACACACTATTCACATTTGTCTGCAGCATAATAGGTGACATATTAACATTCTTAATTGTTTAAGAAAAATGCAAAAATTATAATTTTGCATTTTTCTTAAAC